>QGOG01001505.1:0-15289 GCA_003313185.1 Collybia sp. MG36
CACTACCTCAAAACAGTTTCTTAGCGTCCTGGCTCGCTTAGACTCTCTCAAACTTTCGTTCACCGTGGATGCGTTAGCTATTGGACAAGACTTCATCGTCAACATTCCAGAACTCCATGACTCCTACCGACAATTGCCGTCCGTGTGGCTACAGCCGCTCACAGCCAACCTCGCATCCCTTTATCTGATAGCAGGTAGGGGTACATTCAACCGAACTCTGTGCCTTGATCTACGCGGGATCCGCTTCCCTGCCCTCCGCATGATGGCGCTGGGGGATTGTTGCTTTGCTTACGAATGGCAGCTCGCGTGGATAGTGAAGCACGCCTCTACACTTGAGGCATTGATGATGGATGGCTGCTTGATTGATTACCTTCCTCACGAGTCCAGGGGGTACCCATTTGACCCCGCCATTCCTCGCAATACGCGTATCAAAGTTGGTTGGTCCTCGTTCTTCCGTACCCTCGCCGGTGGTTTCCCTCGGCTCGCGGAATTCCAATTTGGCCTCAGCGAGGAGCGGAGTGCTGATTGCAGAGCATTTGATGACATCCATACTCTCAAGTCGGCATTGTACCATAGCATGTATATGCCAGCCAGTCCGATGGCACAGTTTGGTGGAGAAGATGATGACGTGATCGTTCAGCGGCCGGATCGGACGGAGGATGAAGAGGTACTTGGGGACCTACAAAGCATGCTACAGCAGCGGCGACGGACCGAATCAATCCGACAGGATGTGATGTGCGCGGGTTAGGGTATTTGTTGAACTTGATTTCAGTTCAGTGCGGACACAGGGTGCCAATTTTTCCAAGTCCATGTTTCCCTGGGCGGCGCGGCCGATCTCAGCACGCGCGTGCGCGGGAATTCAACTACTACTTCTGATTGCATATTCCTACCACCAATCGTACTTCCATTTCCGCCAATCCCACTCTCCCTGCCACCGCAATAAACATGGGCATTGGGAGGATATATCAGCTTCAATAGCATCGAAATGTGTCACTGTCGCGAGATACATGGCAAAACCAGTCATTCAGATGCACTCAGATCGGCTTGTACGCAGCCAGTGGGTCCAGGCGTGATGCGTTTTGGGTTGACAATGAAAGTAAGCCCAAATCGTTCTATGCCACGTGGATGTATTTTACCAGGCGTAATCGAGGACGTCACACTACCGTTACCATCAACGATCATAAAACTCTAACGGCATCCCCGAAAATCCTTGGACCGGATTCTAACCAGCGGCGATCCGGACAACGCACTCAACAAACATCGCGAACACGCTAGACACTAAACTTCCTATATACGACTGAAACGCCCTCTCACCCAGCCACCCCGGTTCGCTAAATTTCCCCCATCGCGTATGGACTAGATCCTAGTGCGGAACCGTCAGCATATTACCGACACTAATCGAGTCGGGGGTAAATTATGTGTTTGCCTCTCGTTACTGCCTTCTCGCGCATTCATGGAAGCATGTTCTGACATAGCAAGCTATCAGTTACCATTTGGACTGGCCTGGGTCTAATCATCAGTATCTGCCTAGAAGCACTTATGGACGCCCGTGGAAACCCAGAAACGGGCAAGTACTTGCCGTACAGTATCCGCCGACCAAAAGCAGAGTTAGCCTAAGGATACTATGAGGTATCGCGATGTGGCAGTGAGTATAAAGCTTGATATGGTGAGCTATTCAACACCGCTATTTCCCCTCAAGCCTCGATTCAGTTCCCATTCCGCAAACAAGTTACCATGCTTCAATCGCTATTTAAGGCTTTCCTCTGTCTCTCTGTCCTCACCGCTGTGCAGGCTCATCAATGTGAGGAGCATGGCACCCTACATGGCCCCCTGCAATGACACTTCTACCCTAGTCACCCTCTGAAATAAATGCAACTACGTAGTCCAACCCAGGATTGCTAATACCAACTGCGGCTACTCTCCTCGATGCAACACTCCTGGCTCGGGTGGTGTGGTAAACTCTTCCTGATTTGCTGAAGTAAGTGAGTACTAACGTATGTCCAGCCAAACCCAGCGATATCTTATACGGGACCCCAGCCAAACAATCTCAATCCCGGAGCGTCGCAGACCATGACTATTAATAACCAGGTCTGTTCAGAGACGAATTCTCTCGTTCGGATCTAAGACGTAATGACAGTGGAACGGCCGCATCTTCGCCCAGAACGGGAAATGTGGTGCAAAAGGCGAGAGCTGTAGCATGACCGAGTTCAATCTTGACACTGGAAACCAATTCACGCCTCAGGTAGGTTCCATTTCCGCAATGATGCGACGGTTAACACAATAGCTGTACTGTAGGCGTATGATATCTCCAATATTCAGGTGGGTTGATTCATTACTGACCACTGCGAATGAGTTCGAAATCCACGTTATTCTAGGGCTTTACGCAGTCGCTCCAAATCGCGGTCGGCGGATGCGATACAGTGACATGCACAAATGTCAAGTGCGGGTGCAAGAGCGCATACCCTCCGGGGGTACGTCAGCAATCCGCTTTTCGACCCATTCCTGAATTATGCCATCCTAGGATCTGAGCGGATGCGGCAATGATTCTCCCGTTCGTGGATGTTCTGCTGGTTCCAAGTCGTTTACCATCACTTTCTGTCCGTGAAGTGGTGGTGGCAGGCTGATGTAGTGACGTCACAACTCTGTGCAAATTATTTTGTTTACATAATATACGTAGAAGTGGCAAGAGTGTACATTGGACTATTCAACTTGGACATTTTCCTCCCCGATAGTGAAATATTATGGCCGATGTGGACTCGACTGATGATACGGGTTGTTAGATTCGTAATGTACCTCTTTGATTCTCTTCAGCGTCAAAGTGTTGACCTGGCTGGGATCAAGAGGATTTATATCTCCCCCGTCCCCCGAGATGGACGCATTGGGGCGGTTAGGCGGCTCCGGGCTGATCCATTCGATGTGCCAAATCTGTAACGAATTAGCCATCGCAGTATGGCTTGAGCCGGTATATCAACGCGGGGATGACTCCCGTGGCTCTTGAAAAACCCCGACATCCCGCGATCGGCGACAAGCAACTTGAAGGACCAACCCATATAATTTCTCGCCAGACAATGACTGTGGAGGAGCAAACAGTACTAAATCGCCGCAAGCTACTGCTCTATCATTTGATTGTGATTGCGGCAAATGTGCGCTGTTTCGCATTTCCACAGCGCGGACTCCGAGTAAGAAGGACTAAGTTTATATTTGATCATCTTGATGGTTAACCGCACTCCACCATACCGCGCATAGCTAGTCCACTCCAAGGCATCGCTCCGCGCCACCTCAGGCCGCCACAGCGGGATCATTACCCACTCGAAGTGACGAACGGGGATGGTCGATGTGTCGCATCATGCTAATCGGCCGGGATTCGGCCGGGCGGCCTCATCGCAGGAATAACTCGCTCTCAGTGTAACTTTGCTCCTGGGCTGGTCATGAAAAACGATATATCGCATACCAGGCTCATTGGAATCCTAAAGGGCGGGCTATGGACTGAATGGCTTTGGTTGCGACAATCGGCATGGGATTCGGAAGTCGGAATCCCAACGGTTTTTATTACTCGGGCTCCGACGCGCTTACCTAGAGAGGATGACTGGTGGCTATCTCGCCGGCCCATTCCTGAAGATACTACCACCGGGGATTCTCCGCCCTGATTAAATGGGAGTTCAATGCAATAATCAATTTGTCCATCAACCAACCACCGATTCATTTCGGTCCCCCCCTCCCCGAACCAGGCGTTTTCTGAGGCTCCGGCCGTACCTGAGGTTGTGTCTATTTTTACCACCGAAACCGCCAACGGGCTAGTTACAACTTGTAGATCGTTATGCACCGGCAGTCGTTATGGCAGGTGTACCACACTCCTGCTTTCTATTGCTCTTCGGCGAGCGAACGTGTTGGAGTGGAAACCGCTCAGGGGAATCTAATCTCACGATGCCAGGTTTCCTTTTCCACATCCCTTGGCTGGCGCTACTGTGTTCATCATCAACTGGGTGTCCGGGGCAGTTTTTGTACCAAGGGTCAGATGCCCGCATTGCGGGGACCTCGGGCCCATAGTGTGTGCATCGGCCCCACCTTTGTCTCAGCCCGAACTCACGAATAGACCAAAAAGCCATCAAAACATACTACGGAGTTGGTGACTAAATATCCTGAAACGCGCCGGCAGCGTGAATAAGGGCATCCATGGGAATTCTCAAAACACTACAACAGCTGACTTATATCCGGGTGAATGGTGCTGGCGCCCAAGGTATAAAGGTTGTTCCAAGTGAATGGCAATACAATTCCCTCCGGAATCCAGGATTATTTTACCCCAGTACAACATGCTCTCTTCTTTCTTTGTGACTTTTTTGGGCCTTGTGGCCATGAATGTCGTGGAAGGTCACCAATGTACGTTCCATCTGAATGGTAATCAAACTATGCTGACATGGCTACAGTCAATTTTGTCAACCGTTGTGGCTCTGCTATCACACCAATCATCGCTAACACCAACTGTGGATATTCACCTCGCTGCAGCACTCCCGGGTCTGGAGGCGTGGTAAGTTTTCTGCAGCCATGTTCGCGATGATATTAACCTCCCTCCATAGCCCAACCCTGCCATCTCTTACACCGGTCCCCAACCGGGAGTTATTAATTCTCAAGGCTCAAAAAGCCTCACCATCAACTCACAAGTACGGAGAGGTTGATTCAATGCATGACTATTTGATTAACCTAATTTTTTTTTAGTGGAATGGCCGAATTTTCGCCCAGAATGGACATTGTGGTCCGAAGGGAGAAAGTTGCACTGTGACGGAGTTTAACCTTGATACAGGCAGTGCTTTCACAGCACAGGTGTGGAATGGCTGACTGACAGTTGTATGGTGCTAACATTCGATCTCAATGCTAGGCATATGATATTTCCAACATCCAGGTATGCCTCCCGCGCAGTTGACCGCTTCTGCAAGACTGACATCGCGATTTGCCTTGCCAGGGTTTCACCCAGTCCATCCAGATCGCGGTCGCTGGATGCGACACGGTTACATGCACGAATGTTAATTGTGGATGTTCCAATGCGTATCCTGTTGGCGTATGTGCATCCGTGCGCTCATTGGATTGGATCAATGACGATTTTCCAGGATTTGAGCGGATGTGGCAACGACTCTCCAGTACGGGGTTGCTCTGCCGGTTCCAAATCTTGGACCATCACATTCTGCCCGTGATCAAACTACTTACACATATTGTGTACACTTTCGTGCTGTACCTTGAACCTTTTGATAACAATGTCAAACCTATACATAGTGCGGCGACTCGACACACCTTAATTGGTTATCGTCGGCGTAAGCGGATCTTCCGCGAACATTGGATTTTCAGGCCAGAACAACCAGGGTCAAACTACATGCTTATCGTACTCACAAATCGAATATGGAAACCCTCCAGACCGAGGTCACCATCATTATCGGTGTGATTGCCGCCGGCTTTACACCCAGGTCAAGCTTGCAGTGTCGAAGGTAAACCTAATATCCCCTCAACACCATGGGATTATACATACTGGACTGGGGCCCCCTAGCGGGTGATCTGACAGTAGCCCAAGCGTGTCTGATCCTCTTGTTTACCATAACCTTGATTTTTTGAGGCAGACATGTGCATGTAGCGCTGGTAACATATCAACATATGCGCCTCTAATTATATATTACAGAAATAAATCGACAGTCGATATTCCCTGCCCCAGAAATTTCTGTGGGGCTCCATCGAAGGTTGCGGGGGCGTGAATGCATCAAAATTCATATGCGGGAAATGACCCCCATCTCCATACGGATAGGCAGGCGGGTGATCAACGCTTACTCGTTTATAAGAAATCGCGACTGGGATAGGTCATTCTTTACCTCCTCCCTCCTCCCAATTCTCACCTGCGCTGGTCGCGTTCCTCATAAATATTTGACATGCTCCCCTCACTCCCGCAACTTGCCCTGGTACTTGCTGCCTCAACTGTTGCCCACGCCCACCGATGTAAGTAATAGTAGATGGGATTAAATGTCATCTTTACTGACCTGCGCGCAGTTACCATCGTCAACCGCTGTGCCGCTGGTTTACAACCCGTCATCGCCGATACCAGCTGCGGATACTCGCCCCGCTGCAGCACCCCCGGATCCGGTGGTGTCGTACATATCCCTCTCGTCTGAATATACAGTCCGCTCACCAGACTTTATTATAGCCAAACCCCGCCCTACGATTCTCTGGAAGTCAACCAAAGTTCTTGGCTCCGGGAGCCTCCACTACTGTGACGGTCAACGAACGAGTAAGTGACATTCTCATTGCTCCCATTGCCGGCTGACGCCGTCGCGACACAGTGGAACGGTCGAATTTTCGGACAGAACGAGAATGGACAGTGCGGCGCAGCTGGGGAGGGCTGCACCATGGCAGAATTCAATCTTGATACAGGAAGTGTATGGACCCCGCAGGTAACCCCTCAATAAGCAGTCTGGGCATCATGCTCACCAATCTGTAGGCATATGATATTTCCAATATCCAGGTACAACGCCATTTGGTTTGGCGGTTGTTGTACCCCCCGTTCTGATGCAGGACATTATAGGGCTACACACACCCCATGAGGATCTCTGTCCGTGGTTGCGAAACAGTGACCTGTCTTACTGCCGACTGTGGTTGCAGAAATGGATACGCGATAGGGGTGAGTGTCCACTCATTGCGCGCGGCCCATGTTCATGGGTGGTGAACCAGGATATGACGGGATGTGGCAACGACTCCCCTGTACGGGGCTGCTCCGCTGGCAGTAAGGCGTGGACCGTAACTTTCTGCCCTTGAAGGGGACCATGATAGGATAACCCCATGCCTGCAATAATTGTACAAATGTTGATTTGATGTCAGATTATGAAGAGAAATCAAATTCCCCATTGAATATGACCTCGTTTGCGAGCCGAGATTTGGGGGGGATTTGGCTTTCGCTTGGCTAAATTTCATTAGCTGGACGCAACGAAGATGATCTGGGCGCGCGAGCGCCATCTGATAAACACCTGGGGCCGGGATGCATACATAGCAAAGATACATTTCTTCAGCCGCAGATTGGGTCAATAAACAAGCAGATACTGATGTGGGCCAAAGAAATACACAGGGAACGAGCATAGGGCAACACCGGTTATGCCCAATTGTCGATCAGGGAGTCCCGCATCTCCCCTATCACTGCGGTAGAATCTTGTCCTTGCAGTTCTAAGAGATGAAGTTGTTATAAAACAATAAAGACAAGTAGAGCGGAAACACGGACTGAATGTAGCTTCGATGACACTAATTTCTGTTGCGGTTGTCTCCAGACCTGTGAATGCACACCAATCATTTACAACAAGGCCTGCACCGATGACGTCTGAACCCCGGTTCACTGTCCCTGCCTAATAGGTTCTATCAAAATCCATGAAAAAAGCAACCACGCAAATATGCACCACCAACGGGATTTGCAGCAGACTGCTAAGCTCGTCCTGGTCTTGAACGCTGGTTTTAGGGTGTACCAGCCCACCCTGGTTCGTGATAGCACAGTAACTTCCTACCAGCACATTATCGGCGACCGTCTGTCGGAATACCTCCACCTTGAGGACATCCGCGATGATCTCCTCCGTCTCCCGATCAACATCTGGGTGGACAAGTGCAACATGGTCGTTGCACGCAATCACATTCCCTAGCGCCGAGAGCCGCTCCTCAACTCTCTGGATAGCAACAGCATCTGGGAGTGCATTCCGCAGATGCTGGAGCTCCTGGTCAGTGGTTGTGGATGGTACAAGAAGTCCATGTCGATTGCCTGAACGAAACAAACACGGATCGATTCCGATCTCCCGACACAACCAAGATCGGACACACCTGCGGTCAATCGTCCAATTATCCGCGTCCCGCCAATACTGGTGTGAACGATCGGGATTACATCACCGAGCTCGCTTTCGAACGCAGAGTAGAAATTGGTGCTGCCTTGGATGGCGGCGAGACAATATGAATTTGTCAGTTTAGAAAATACACCGATGTCGCTGCTGTTCTCAAATTGGATGCCTAAATGTTCTGATTAGACCGTCCTCGCCTCTCTAGCAAGATATGATCATACGGGTTGCCATGATTGGTGGTGGTATGGATTGTCGGATCTGTGGGTTTGGGGTGTTTTCGAGAAGGGGGGAAAGGGAGAAGAGGAAGGGGGAAGTATACGAGTGTATCACCAGTGAAAAGTCGTAAGAGCGATGGTAGAAACAGTTGGGCAGTACTTCCAGTTTTTATGTTTATCTGCTCAGAAAAAGTTTCGTGGGCGAGTCACGCTGCTATAGACTCGGCTCCGACTCTCTCGCCGAGTTTCCACCTCGAGGCCCCAACGTCCTTATTCCATTCACTCCAGTTGACTCGAAACATCTTCGAGTGAGTCATTTGGGATAATACCCCGGTGGCATGAACCACATCGCGAGTTTTAGACCGCACGTTTCCCTTAGGCGTCAGCTCTTTTTCACTACTTTCTTGCGACATTCACGGCCTCGTCGTTATGCCTCGACATCCCTCCCACCCGTGACAAAAATCGAGAAGCTGATTCTGGATAATATCAAGGTATCTCGATCCACACCTCAAATGGCCCAAATCCAATAGTAATACAGGCGACCGGACCAGTGTCTTTTGCAACTTACATGCAATTATGCTTGTCCCATCCAACAGAAGGCTACTACATGAAGGCTGCCAACCCCGTGTTCGGCGAGCGGGGAGACTTTATTACTAGTCCCGAAATAAGCCAGGTTTTCGGAGAGGCACGTCCTCTGTTTGCGGTGCGAATTGGGGGTAACGAATGTTTAGTTTCGACATGACAGCTAGTGGCGATATGGATGCTGTCCCAGTGGATAAACGCCGGCCGCCCGTCATCTTTCTCTTTGGTAGAGCTGGGACCAGGTCGCGGGACGTTGATGGAAGATATCCTGCGGGTGCGTTATACCCGCCTGTTGGGACGTGTTGGCTGAGATGCACCCCTCAGGTGGTTTCTAAATTTGCAGGATCCCAACAACCACTCAAACGCGTTCATCTTGTTGAAACCAGCGTGGCGATGCGTGAACTCCAAAAAGCCAAACTCGACACCCCGGCCAAAGCAGCAGGTTGTGAGCTACAATGGCACGACTCCATTGACGATATTCTCTCCGCCCCGAGTGATTACAAGATGCTAATTGCACACGAGTTTTTCGATGCACTTCCCATTCACGTCCTTCAAGTAAGTTGGGGGGCCAACACGCATGAATGTTCTATATTCTTCTTCCCCCCCCCCACAGAAATCCGATACGGGTTGGCATGAAGTCCTGATTGCATCTAGCGACGTCATATCCAGCAAGCCAGTGCCTGATGGGACCCCCACTCGGACGCCGCCGCCTGATTCATCCTCCCAGCCACGACTCCAACGGGTTCTATCACCCACACCCACCGCCACATCATCGATATTAGCCGCTTCCTCGCCTCGGTTCCAGCAGCTACCCGTCGGATCGCGAATTGAAGTGTCTCCAGCCACCTTCAGGATCGGGCGATCAATAGGAGAACTCCTTACGATGAAACAACCAGCAGGTCATAGCCAGGCCAGTGGCGGGTGTGCACTAATTATTGATTACGGCGGAGACCATGTGTTTGGAGACTCATTTCGAGTAAGCCCCGCACTTTTATCATGGATCGCGATACTCAAATGTCTGCCAAGGCGTTCAAAGAACACCAGCTGGCGGACGTATTCCATCTTCCAGGGGAGTGTGATTTGACCGCCAATGTGGATTTCGCGTTCCTCAAGGAATCGCTTTCTGGCCTTGGTATGTCCCATTACGACGGCTTTGCTCTTCTTATAAATACATTACAGGAACAACACACGGTCCAATATCACAAGCCGACTTTCTGGAAAAAATGGGACTGCACATGCGGGTTGATGCGCTTGTTCGAGGCGCAGAGCTGGATGAGCGGCGTGGGGCGATTGTGGATGCAGCTCGGAGGTTGGTGGATCGCACTGGGATGGGAAAACAGTACCAGGTCATGGGAATAAATGGGGGCGGATTAGAAGCAGATTCCACGCATGTCTGGCCTTTTATGGAGGCCCAGGGCCCTGGAAGCCATGCTACTTAGGCTAGAACGTGAATGTATAATCCCAGTGGTTATCGTGTGATGGATCAATGGAGTCAACGTCAACGCCACCAGGAACATTGATTGGGAGCTTGAAGACGAATAGAACGATGAAAGGATAGGCGATTGGATGGAAACATCACGGACTGCAAGTAAGGGGATAACAAGTGCTATTTTGGTGGGTGTCTTGTTGGCGGGCTACGCCTGCGAGATACAGGCACCCTTGCATGCGGAGATTGTGAGCGCGAGCTTCTGCGGCGCGTCCTTCCTTCATCCTCCCTAGCAGACTTATCTGCGTGAGGCATCAGCTCTCGATCCTCCTCCCCGCCACGTTGGTCAGATGAACCATCCGCCGACGCCCCTTCTCCATCCCCACCTGCCTTCTCCCTCTCCTTCCGTCGCTTCCACATCAACTTATCGAGACATCGCGAGCAGAGCACTGCCTTGACCAGGGCTGACTTTGTCTTGCCTTCCTCGACATAGACGAAGGGCAGCTCTATCGTTGTGAGCGGTGGTTTGCGCAGTTCGACGTGGCGCGGGGGTTGGTGGTGTGCACAACGTGTGTTTCCACAGGTGGTCTCGCCGGCTCCGGACAGGACCTCGTCCTCTGTTCTCCAACGCAAGGCAAACTGGATGGGGGTTATGTCACTGGCTATGTTGAAGATATGGCAGTATTGCGACGCACGTTCCCGGATTTGTAGTGCTTGAGATCGCATACTGCGAACTCGCGATATAAACTGGCGTAATACTTTGAAGCCAACTGCTGGTCCCAGGAAAGATCCTTTTCATTCTCATCCCTCAGAAACCTGCAAATGACTTTGTGTGTAAGTTCACTAGTTGACTGGTCTTTCATAACGCACTTGTGTGACTCCTTGAGTATTTCAAATTCTGATTTGCCTGAGGGTGCCGGCCTCTTCGAAGAGCTCCCGTAAGGGTACAATGCCATGGGGACGCTAGAACTCGAGTTACTCGGATAGCGCGAACGGTACCGCACGATCCAAGCGGGGCGGAAAGGACGAGAATATTCAAAACCAGATTGATCTCCGCCGGGACTCCTGTTCCGTCGGTCGCTTAGTTCCGGTACGCTTCCGCGCTTTCAAAGTCGAACTTGAGCTTGAGTATCTGACACCAACACGAAGTATATGTATGTATAGCGCAACGGCGTCGACGACTACAGGTCCTACAGAAACATGGAGCGCGCGCAAATGCCACGGATTATCGATTACCCTCCAGCACTTGAAAAGCCACATGATGCCATATTCGGTTCGTATACCAAGCATGCCGCGGTCCTCGTGTACTCTCCAAGATCCGGGCTTGGTTTTTAGCTTTGAGGGCCACCGATGATCGACTTTGAACGTTCTCCCTGCAATGGCCATCGACGGAGCCGCCGTAGCCACTAAATGCATTCATATCATCCAAACCAAGGAATGCAATGCGGTTCACCCCAGATCCGAAGATCATGCTAGTTCCTACATACATTCGACCGGCAAATATCTCCGCAAGGAGGGTAGCCAAGCCAAAACGCATCATGCGCTGACGGCACCCTACGGCACCCCACCCCCCATCGGCCTACTTAGACCGTCGCCGCTGACGATGCCATTGTGCGCATATGTTCAATTGTTTCAATTGTGCTCGGCGCTAGTAAACCCTACAGGTCAGGACGCGGAACGTAAACACCTCTCTGTTGGCTTTTGGGTTGCTTGCGTCTGTGCCTGTGGCATCCACGCAGGACATGGCCCGCCGCGCGTCTGACCATCATTGAGATTCATTACACACCAAAGTTGAACAAACTTATAGAGTAGTTTCAACTTGCATTACACTATGCAAACCCTACAAGCCAACGTAAACACCCTTTCGTTGGCTTTTGGATCGATTGCGTCTGTACCTGCGACATCCACGCCGGACAGTACCCGCCGTGCACTTGACCACCGTCGAGAATTATTGTACTTCCACTTCAATATGCCAAATGATCATTCCTGGGGCCGGCAAATCGGCTAGCTTATTTGCGGGGTCACATCAAATTGGTGATTATTGGTTTTCAAATTGTGGGCCCATCACTACTGACGACATCAAATATTCGGACCTCTACGACAAATTATTTGTAATTTACCTCCATCATACCTGCATATTAGCCTCCCAAGAAGTGTTCCATACTGGAAAAATTTGCCGGCTCTGATCCTCATTCCAGCCGATGATCCTGATCTGCCAGCGCCGAGGCTACTGTGATTTGGAACCATGCTGGACATCTTCTGCTTCCAATGTATTGTACTTCTTGTCCTCACCATGCGCTCCAACTAGGCTTTTGATGACTATGGCATCTTCCATCTTCCCGCCGATTATTTTTGCTGTCGGTTGTTGACAGTCGGCCCTGGATGACCCTGGGTTACATGTTCCATTTGGTTGTTTGCCACGAACCCAGTCCCACAAACTCCGTTGCACGCGATATCATCCACCATTGCGAGCTGGGGATATGCGGGACACCCTTTGAGGATACTCCGTTCTGCACCATTTATGCTCATGAGAGACGTGCCCTCCAATTTGTTCCCAAGTGCAACCAGTGTACGTACCAACCTCAATATTTCAGTCGTTTCTTCGATCTTCTCAGGCGCGTGTGTCCCATCAATGCCATCACTTGTCTTGTCTAATATGTATGCCTTCAGGTTCAGGTCTGTGTGGCAATGGCATTGGGCAGCTGTTTAGCCTGAGTTCGACAAGTTTACGGAAGTAAAATTTGATTCATTATATTTTGCGTGGGCAGGATACGGAACGAAGCACAACGTCTGAATTCAAATCCTTCTTTTGGTGTATCTTTCAGAGATGCCCAACTTCTTCTTCCACGGATCGCGCATCACTCTCATGCGCTCACATGTCACCCTACTGGGAGAGTCCCTCTAAATGGTTGTGTTGGGTCACCCAATACAATGTTCAAACTCACCATTCCATTGGAACGGAGATCAAATTATACTGTCGCCGGTGTCGAGCAAACCCAAGACTTGTCATTGACACCATTCTACGGTACAGCATGCATGTCTCCTTGTGGTCACCGCGCTTGAGCTGGGAAATATGATCCGAGATCGGTATGATTCGGAAAAAGCCTGGTGCTTCTTCTGGCTGCGCGCGTCGGAGAGTTTCTTGTCACGGGAAATCGTATAAAGTAGCTGTAAATGGTGCTCACGTCGCGGAAGTGTCCAGGAGCTTCAGTGACGCCAGCGGGTGTAATTTATTTATTGGATTTGTTGCGGTGATTTTGTGGCGTTGGATGGAGAATACCAACCCTGATGATCGGAGATCACGCTTACATAGGATCTTGGGCGCCAATGTACCGGGTTATGCTCGATGGCAAAAAATCCTCATGAGAACCTGTCGCTTCAATGGGTCGAATCACAGTGTCCGCCAGGCTCCGGACGTATATAAGTCGGGCCTCTGAATTATTCTACCCTCTCTTGCATTCTCTCCCTCTACGCATCTGGAATTGGCACTGGGGCGTGCTAAGCGGTGCTGATTTGGCGCATAACCTCTTTGCAGGTGACCCAGGGGAAAACCCCCACACATCCGCATCTGATCACCCCATTCGGACAGGTCACATTCTCTCACTTATATATACCTCTCTGACTTGAACACATGCCCCCTGCTGTTTGCATCTTTGTCCATTTCTCCTGGTCTTGATTTCAACCATACTATCCAACTTTCAACCGCATCCATGGCCACCACAACCCAATGGCTACCGCCCCGCTTTCCTGGGACCGGTGGCAGTTTACGATCATTCCGTGCATCCTCCCGACCCACATCAGTAGCATCAGGCCAGAACCGCAGAAAGTCCATTTCTATTCCTTTTCCCAGTCTCCTTGGGTTCGGACGTGCTCCAACAACCAAGGCTTCCCAGGGAACCACACCCAGATCACGGTGGAGTAACGACAAGGAAACCATTCCCAGGTTCGGCAGCTACCCCTTCTGAATTCCCGCGATATATGGCTTATTTCCAGCATTTCGTAGTGCACCTGGGCGTCGCTCAAAGGAAGTTGCAGCTAATAATGCTCCAGTGCATCAAAACGCGTGAGTCCAGATTCCAATTTCCCCTTATATATACCCCGCCCGACGAACGAATCTCATATATCCAATGTATAGTGCTGATCTACCCCAACGACCCCGGTCAAAATCACGGACCATCCTCCGCCTGCTTACCACCAAACTCCGACCGCGATCGCCACCCGCTGCGTCTCCGCCGCTAGTCAATGGACATCGAATAACTGGCAAGGATGCCCGTGATGCCGCCCTCCGAGAGCGCGGTCTGCTGCCTCCATTGCGGCCGAGCAGGGACCTCAGCCAGCTGGAATTCGAGCAAGATCGGCATATTCCTGTCGTGGAACCCTCCCCCACCGAGGTTGTAGTCCAGATCGATGGCAGCTTGGTGAAAAAGGTCTCTGCCGCCAACCTCATCAAACAGGAATGGGAAATCAAAAATCGTTCCAAAGGATCAGTAGAGAAAGATCGGATGAATAATTTTAAATTTGGGCGCTCCTCAGCGTCGTCCCCTGTGGAGGGGCATATCCCTCCCCCGCTTGAGCTGGAGACGCTGAAAGAGGTCGAAACCCCTGCCCCCTCGCCTCAGATCTTGGTTCAAGCACCGCCGTCTCCCAAGCGTCACACACCATCGACAAAGAGCAAGCGGTCTGCACCACTGCCTGCATTGCCAACGGAGGCCTCTTCAGGGTCAGATACACATCTTGTTTGCATTCTACAAAAATTGATCGTTGTTCCCCCCTTCTAGACCCTCGTCCCCTCGTGCGCAGGAAATTGAACTGCCTAGTACCCCACCTCTTTCGCCCACCAAAATACCTCTTCCTCAGTCGCCTGCGTCGTTCAAGAGCAAGGGGAGCCATACCCCGAGAGCTTCGGCACCTCCGGGCGATGTCAATGCACCAGCGCTTCACCTCGAACCGCCTGTGATTTCCCTTTCGCCCCCTGCATCCCCCACCTCGGCGGAGGATGACGCCCTATCCCGTCACCGCTCGAATTCTTTCCCCCCACAACGGTCCGTGTCGGAATCCGATTCATCAATTGCAACCCCATCGTTGGATCATTCCTCCACAATCACATCTTCCTCGGAATATTCACCAATCGGACGCACCAAGTCCAGTACACTCAGGGTGAAGACACAGGAGCATGGGCTGAACAATATCCCCATGATCGTGGAGAGCCCCGTTGAGGAGTCTCT
>QGOG01001506.1:0-11199 GCA_003313185.1 Collybia sp. MG36
GCAGCGCAAAATTCAGGAACTCTAGGATGGCTCCATAGCGAGGCACCCGGAGCCTGTTCTGATACGTTAGCAACTCAAATACTCATGTCTCACACGAAATACGACGAACCTGTAATGATCAAGAAATGGTGCAGTTCGGGAATCATAAATTTCGATAGCGCGTGGTTTGTAATTATCGGCGAGGACTGATCTGTTGGCGGCTATCGAGAACACAACACGACCCGAGTAGATGTCGTTGACAACTTTCTGAGCAACCGGGGTTGCTAGGAAGGCTTTCGCTTTAGTAGATATTGCCATCTATAGAACCGAAATGAGTCATAGCGTCGTTTTCCCAGCTCGAGGGACTTACCTCAAGCGCGCTTTCCGGGGAGTCCATATTGTCTCCATTCACGACCTGCCTGACCTCTTCCACAACCGCCGGGGCAGCACCAGCAAGGGGGTTCCATGTGGTCGTCATAACTGCGACAAGTTCGATGTGGTTTGACGCGAAGCGGTTCAGAAGCTTCATAGCAAGAAGCTCGCTCAAATTGGCGCGAGAGAGCATCACGCCGGCGAACGCGAGATCTCCGTCACATTGGGCGATAAAGTACGAACGTACGACTAGGCAGGCATACACAACAGCCATGTTCTTGAGACGGGCATATTTGAACACCAGTGGTCGCACAATCGAGAAATTAATATCAGAGGCGGTCAGTTGGCTTCGAAAGTATCAGCTCAAGTTCATGGATGAAACATTGAGGACTAACTCCCAGGTGAGTGCGCTATCTGTCAAAGGAGGTAAATCCGAGCCGTATTCCCGATGATATCACTCACCAATTGTGTTCTGGGAATAGTATAGTCAAAGGCGGTACGGAGCATCAGGGACACTCGAAGTACTCACGATGACGTCTGCCTTTAATGCAGATATGATTGGGAAAACTTTTACAGACGCCAGCTGTTCTGGGGACGGGGCCAGCAGATAGGTCGACTGCTCAGGATCCATTGGAAAATAAACCCAATCAGAGGCAGCCCTGCGAGAATATGTTGACTCTGATAATTTATTTCATGGTCTGATAGACGAACCTATTCGATGCTCTCAAGTTTCACGGAGCAGGAGCGTGAATGACTTCTGGCGTTGGTTGGAGTTCGAAGCAACTGGTGAGAGTACGAAACCTACGGTTGGCCGTAGCGAGCTGCAGGAATTCAGGGTCACGCTATGCAGTAGCCCTAGTTGGACTAGTACATTTCCCTAATCAACCATGTTGCAAAAACCCTCCGTCATTGCATGAACTTGCTTTTTGTCTCTGCAAATCGTCCCCAGCTGCTCGTGTATGTCTGTTGCAGGTTCTTGTACTATTTTTTTTTTATTGTCTTTGTTTTAGATGGCCGGGTCTGACATGTGCCGAACGGCCTGTCAGTTCAGGTCCCAAACTGAGATCAAAGGGCCCCCAGGCGTGTTTGCTGGATACAAAGTCTCTGATTCCTCCCCACATATCTCCCAAATTCGATCTCCTTGTTTTTATCTCCTCTTAACCAAATTCTCTTACTTGTCCCTTGAACAAAGTAATGCGAGATGGGTGCTGTCTGCTGCTGCTTGTCTGAGCCAGTTGACTTTGAGGGCGAAGTCACACTCTATCATTTTGACCTTCATCGTGCGGTTGGAAAGGGCGCGTTTGGAAAGGTGTGTTCTTCTCTCGTTCATGCCCATAGAGAACCCTCATAACATTCCTAGGTGCGGGTTGTAGAGCACAAACGCTCTAAAAAGCTCTATGCTCTCAAATACATCGACAAAGCCCGGTGTATTCGACAGAAGGCTGTTGCGAATGTCATACAGGAACGGAGATTATTGGAGGAGGTATGTTCGCCCATTTCTAGTCGTTTGCGCGTCCTCATCGACATCTTTCCACCACCAGATTGACCATCCATTCATCGTCAATATGCGTTACGCTTTTCAGGATGACGAGAATTGTTTCTTTGTGCTTGACTTGATGCTTGGGGGGGACCTGCGATGTATGATTCGTTTCTCCCCATGTAAACGTGACTTTTAATCTTCTTGGATGCGCAGTTCACCTGGAACGCAAGGGCTATATCAAAGAAGACGTCGTTCGATTTTGGATGGCTGAGCTAGCTTGTGCCCTGGAGTATCTACACCGCCAGCGGATCATTCATCGGTTCGTTCACATTCGTTTCCGTGATGTGCAATTTTGTTCAATTCGACTGCAGCGACTTGAAGCCCGATAACATCCTCTTGGACGCAATGGGTCATGCCCACATAACCGACTTCAACGTCGCAATCCACTACTCTGAGCGTCGTTTGCATACCAGCGTGGCTGGGAGTATGGCGTACATGGCTCCACAAGTTATTGGCAGGAAGGGATATTCCTGGCAAATTGATTGGTGGAGTCTCGGCATCACTGCCTATGAGCTCCTGTTCCACAAACGGCCATTCGACGGGCGCAGTGCGGAAAGAATGACACAGTCGATCCTCAAGGAGCCCTTACGTTTCCCAGAAGATGCAAAATCGAAGTGCAGCGGGGCTGGTATGTCCGCCTTGAAAGGGGTGAGTTCATACCATGTGCGCTCAGACTTCTCGCTCATTGTTCGCTTAGTTTATAGAACGGGATCCAGCCATTCGTCTAGGCTGTAGACCCAATGGACAAGGCATCGAGGACATACGCCAACATCCATGGTTTGCTGCTATTGATTGGGATACCTTGGAAACCAAGAATTGTCAACCTCCCTTCGTCCCCGACGTATGTATATGTCAACCATCCTGGATACCATTTCTCATGTTCCGCAGATGAAGCAAGCCAACTTCGATGTTTCCCACGAATTGGACGAGTTTTTGATGGTTGAGAAGCCCTTGACACATACGAAGCGCAAGGCTAACGCCGACCTTGACAAGCTGAAGCCGGAGCTGCGGCAGTTGGAAGAACAGTACGTTCTCCACTCAATACATATCTCACATCACTAAACACTTCTTCCGAATAGGTTTACGGTCTACGACTTTGCCAGCACCAAACGCATGTCATATTACCCCCACAACCAACCGGTCACGGCGCTCACCAACGAATCGGATACCGATCGTACTATTGCCCCATCCACCACGGGCACCATAATACCCAATGCCACCATCGCAGAGCGCTCGCTCGCGGGTACGCCCATGCTGGACAGCGATCCTCGACATCCATCACCGAGATCACGGACATCGCATGGACAATCTGTATCATAGTCATACGTGAGTACCATGCCTATTCATCCACTACAGTCGCTAATTATACGCCTCGCGATTTGACAGTGGCTTGAGACAATCATAATTTATACCTCCCATAATATCGATACATACATACACTTCCAGCGTCGCTCTAATGTATCAAGCAAGAGTCGCAGCTATCTCTTCGCATTCTGTCACGACCTCTCACGATCGCTTTCCCACCCACCACGTCCCATCATTCCCTGGATTCCCCATGCCCCAAAGCACACATCGCCAGCGGAGCAAGCATGTCCCCCTTCGTCAAAACAACCTTTTCGGTGTAGTCCCCCGCATCTGTACTACATATCTACTGTATCCTACATGACTGCCCATCGGATGTAACATCATTATGTTATTATCAACATGGAGATTCATTAGCAAATGTCATTTTTGCATTCGACGTTGATCGTCAAAATTCAAATTCCATACTGGGTTCGAACGTTCGGGATCCGGCACAACTACCAAAATTGGCGCTGTTAACTGAGTCTGGGCCCATCACCCCCGTTAGGCCCAAGTTTTTCCAGTCTCCACTACTTGTTTCCCATTTGGCATCGGGTTTTTGCAGACTTCCGAGCATGATTGTCCGCTTGGCAGCAGTGAAGACCCTCAAACAGCTTTATGAGCACAAGGTTCTCAGCGCTCCAGAAACCTCCAGATACAAGGCAAACCTATCCCACTTGGATCATATCTCTCTCTTGTGGGTCGTCTAACAACCCCAGGGTTGATGGGAATTGACGCGACTTTCCATGCGACCAGCCAGGGCGATATCACCAATCTAGAAGTCGATTCTATCGTCAACGCGGCGAACAACACTTTACTTGGTTTGTTCGCCAGATTCTAATCCTACTCATTCCTATCGTTTAACACTCTCGTTTTAGGTGGAGGCGGTGGTGGGCTGTTTACTATTCAATCAAAACACAGTAACTCAGCGGCGGTCTAGTCGACGGAGCGATTCATGCAGGTGCTGGGCCGGAATTATTGGAGGAATGTATGTAAACCGGGTGGCTTCCCAGAGATAGTCCTGATATCTCCAGGTCGAGGGTTGGACGGATGCGACCCCGGCGATTCGAAGATAACGAAGGGTTATAATCTACCATCGTGCGTGCTGATTTGTGTATTTTTAGTTGAAGCCTATTTGGGCCCAACCGCAGGAGCCATATAATCCACACAGTGGGTCCTGTGTACAGATCGGCGGATGCTCAAGAGAAGGCGCGACTTTTGGCCTCTTGCTACAGGACGAGCCTCGCCCTAGCCGCGGAGAACAACTTGAAGCACATCGTATGTCGTCGTTTAAAGTTTTGCGTAGAATAAGGATGCACTGCTAAGAGATCTTGATCCTTTTTCAGGCATTTCCGTCGGTTTCTACAGGCATATATGGTTATCCCATTGTTGATGCAACCCGTATCGCCTTGAATGAAGTCCGGCTGTTTTTCGATTCAGAATTGGGGGACAAGGTAACTCGCCAGTAACCCCCAGCTCAGGCGAAGCATTGATCCTCCACCAAGCTTGAACGGGTTATTTTTGTCGTCTGGAGCGATAAGGATAGGGATGTCTACCAGTGAGTCCCAAATCAATTTGGGTCTACTTATCAATGATCAATCCATATAATCCGATCTTGCTAGGGAGCTCATTCCCGAATATTTCCCACCTCCAGGGGAACAGGAAGGGGATAACTGACCTGCCTGATGCTGTCCTGCGGCGGCTCTGATGAAGCGTAAATAATTGAGGACCGCAGAAACATCTCTATCTTTTGAACATTTCGTTAGCCTTTGGCCTCGCATTCCACAATATTAAACGTAGCCTGTAAGGCTTAAGTTTCTCTCGATAAAAGTGAGTAAGCATCAAGGTTTTGTAGAATTGTTTGTTATGCACTCCTTCATTTTAGCGTAGATTTATCCCCGCGTCTTTCCCATCACCCGGCTGGAGAGAAGCATGAATGAACACGGGGTATCAAAACTTATGTGTGTGTGTCTAATTATGGCTTACAACTCCATAAGCCCCCCCGGTACCCAATGCCCTACATCAAAGGATGTACATTCCAATGGTTGGAGCTCCAAATATAATTTCAAGTGACCACATTCAGCTTGTGGTTGGGTTCTGAACTCAGTTAAAGCCACCAAACCTCCCACAAGCGGACACATCATGATCGATCTTACCTAGCTTCTGCACGTTCCCGGGATGACGGCCCGCCTCTCGTTGGTCTATCTCCCATTGCTCTCGTGACCCTCCCGGTCTACATCATGCCACTCCGTAGATTCTCCGTCCTTCAACTCGTTGCATTGCCGAAAGGCCTCAAAAAGCAGCATCTCATGTTTTGACCGCGTCTGTCCCCCCATCTTGACACTGCACTGCAAAATAGATCACGATGGGGTTATTTTACAACGTTTTCATCGCGGCATTCTCGTCTATAGGCAAGTGTTGTGCTCGTATCAAATTGAGACTGGGCTCATCGAAAACATAGGCGCATTTCTGTTCGGGTACGCAGCTATCCTTCATTTCCGTGGCAGTCAATTCATCCCATATCCCCCCACAGATATGACAGGTAGGGCTTATGTGCGACTGCTCCTCGCGGGATCACTAATGTACCAACAGCGGGATTATTGCGTCCGTTATCACGATGTCACATTATCTGGCTCGATTCGGTGATGATCCTAGTATCAAGGGAGCAGTTGTTTCAACGTTCAACGGTGCGCCAGGATAATTATTTTTATACGACACTGTAATTATCGACATCAGGGGGTTGCTTTTTTGGCGCCGCCGGAGCCGGATGGTGCGCTAAGCAATCATGCCCATGACTAGTTGTAATGATGCATATAGGGCGAATGATAAATGGGGTCGCAAACGGACAATTCAGGTATTTTATTTCTTCTGGGAACCTTGTTCGATTCATCAAGAACTATGCTAGATTGGCTGCCTCTTTGCTCTGTGGGGTTGTGCGATGCAGGCTGGTGCGAGCAATGTGGCGACCCTGCTGGTTGGCCGCATTATTGGAGGTATCGCCATTGGGTGACTACATCACTACGGCCTTGAAGAGAATCCTCCTTACTAAATTATAGGGTCTTATCAATGACCGTTCCATTGTATAACGTTGGTATCTCCTCCAACAAGCTTCAATTAACTCACTCCATTCCCAGACGGAAATCGCGCCTCCACGGATACGTGGGTTCCTAGTGGGTTTGACGCAGCAGATGATCGGTATAGGTTTTATTGTCGCCAATTGGGTGGGTCCCAATATTCCAGTTTATTCACTACTTACATTGTGAAATACGCTAGGTCGGATATGGATCCCAGTATATCAAATCAGACACATCCTGGCGGCTCCCTTTAGCTCTACAGGTTTGTGATCAACCTTATATACCTGACAGGTGAACCAAAGCGCAGATTAGATGCTTCCTGCTGGTCTTTTGCTTATTGGGATTCAGTTCTTGCCGTTCAGCCCGGTATGTCTATTGCCCTCCGTGTGGACCCACCTAATGAATATTGAATGCTAGCGTTGGCTGTTAGAGGTGGGAAGAGACGATGAAGCACGAGAAGTTGTCCACGAGCTGCATGGTGCACATGATCCTGAAACCAAGGCGGCCGCAGAGCAGGAATACAACGAAATGTATAATACCATCAAAGCTGAGGTTTCTATCCGGAGCAGGAGGTTGAGTGATCTGTGGGCCACGCGTGCAATGATGAGACGGACAATGGTTGCAGTTGGCGTGCAAGTGTTTTGCCAATTTACGGGCATTAACGGTTTGCTGGCCATTCGCTATTATCACTCATGCGTTGTCTGACCTTGATATCAGTTATCAACTACTTTGGTCCGCAAATGTATGCAAGTCTTGGTGTCACCAATGGAAAGGCACTTCTAGTCCAAGGGTAATTTCATGGATCATATCTTGAGATTATCACTCTCAAAAATTTTACAGAATTTATGGTGCTATTGGCCCTATCGCCAACTTATTGTAAGAATTTTCGGGTTCCCATTGTTGGGGAGATACTCAACGGCTGTAAAGCTTCATTATCTTCATTCTTGACCGTGTTGGACGGAAGAAACCTCTCTTGTTTGGGGCTGCGAGCTTCGTTGCCACATTTTCGATATTGGCAGCCATTGTGGCAACAAACCCGCCGATCCCTGCCGATGCGGCCCCAGGTTCTGTGGAAGTCAATACAACCGCCCAGCGGTGCGTTTGTGTTCGTCTCTTTAAAATGTTCGTTGACTAATGGATAGCGGCCGCTAGTGCGGGGATTGCTATGATATTCCTCACGAGTATATTTTTTTCCTTAAGTTTTGGTCCCGTAAGTTGGGTGCTGGCATCGGAGGTAATTGCTTCCATTGGTGCACGCAGTCTAGATGGCTGCTGAACTTTGCACCAGGTGTTCCCAACAAGTACTCGATCTCTCGGAACAAGCGTCGCAACATGCGCTAATTGGGTTTGTTGTTCTCGCTTCGTCGCCAGCAGCTAAAAATGACAATTTTTTCAGGCATTCAATACACTGTTCGGACAGGCATGTACCATGATTATTATAGTGAAATCCTCTCAACCATACACAATTTAGGTGTCCCCACTGGCCATGACCAACATCCAGTGGAGATTTTACCTTGTATTCGTCTGTCTCAACCTCGTCGATTTCATAGCTATAGCACTCTTCTTCCCTGAAACTAGAGGTACGCCTAACATCCGCGAAAAATTTGCCTCTCGCATGCTTATGGTACAAACAGGCAGAACACTGGAGGAGATGAGCGTAATATTCGGTGATGAGATAAACCCCCATGGCACCCAAGCCGCACAACATGATACGCGCGTCGAAGATGAGAAATCAAGCTTGGAGTAAGGCGAGTGGGATTGAATTTCATATCCTATTCGGAAAATTTCCTCCTTCGTCAAGATGTGTTCGTTAAACAGAGGATCCTACAATGTATTTTTATTTTGATGACTCCATTGGACGGTGACCTGGTCATGGCCGCTGCGAGATTGTGTGAATAACAAGGTTTTGTTCAATAACACCACACTTTTGAGTTGATCATCGCTTGATGGGTCGCACTATCACTCTGTGTCCTCCCTGCCCGACAAATCAGCTTGGGCTGAACCTTGAAGCTCCCCCAACTTTGTATGATAATGCGAGGGGTTCTGGCTCCGCTGTACCGCCTTCCTATCGAGGTACGCTTCCTTGACATGCCACACCTCTCAAATTATTCACGCCTTTTCGAATAGCTACTTTATGAAATTCAGTTATACGCATTTTCCGATTCCTTCCCATTGCTGTCACGATATATTTATGATATCTTTACATCTACACCAATTTCCTTCCGGGCGCAGTATATGATCGGTCGGATGTTATCGTATCACACTTGCGATATCGAGTCTGATAGGGCTCGATGGTTCAGCAAGGCAATGAGGTATCCCCTCTGTTCGAGGGATGTCATCGTGCATATTATTGCATCCCACTCCCTCAAACCATTTCCAACCTGGGGAAAAAATATTCAGCTAGGCACCGTGTCTCGATGGAGCCTCCCAAAACGGCTTTTCAAGCCCATCCTTCCAAAAACCGGAAATGAGGAATGGTCTGACAGCGACGAGCCACTCCCATTCCTTCGCTATCTGACCGCCGACCCCTTCATTCCACCCCTCGATGTAAACGCGCACAACGGATACGCATTAACCAAGGCCGTGAATGCACGATTTATCCCCTTGGTTCGATTTTTGCTGAGCCATAATGCCTCCCCTGCCTGCAAGAATCACCTTGCCATCATGGTCGCTATCCAACACAAGGACCTTCCGCTCCTGAAATTGCTCATCGAGCCAAAATATCTTGATGAGCATAAACATCTTGATGAGCATAAACCACCTAGGGGGAAAAGACGCAAGCTGGAGGACCGGGTCGAGGTGAAACGCTCCATGCTAAGAGGCGCTGTGAAGTGCGGGGCATGGGATATTGTACGATACATGAGGCACGAGAAGCACTGCATACCTGATATGCCAACCTTGGAGATGATAGCGAGGTCAGGCGATGGCAAGTGTTAAAAGGCGGAAATGGGTCTGTCGCTTCCGGCCTGGGATGGAATAATCGCGTCAGGAAATCAGCTCCGAGACCTAGATGGAGTGAGAGAACACAATACTTCGCATTTGCCTGTAGAAAGGTAATTGCGTAGAGAAAGGAAAAAGGAACGACTACGGAATGTAACTACTAGTGTTACGTAATCATGGACTGAATCTCCAACAAATCGGTTCTGAGGGGCCATAACAGCCGACTTTATATCAAACAAAGCTTGTTACGTCTTGCCTTCAACGAGGAAGGGGAAAGCCGCAAAGGCACGGGCAGAGCTATCAAATATGTTGTCATCCACCACCTCGCGGACAGGAAAAAATCGAACCCGTAGAGTCACACCCCTATGCATAGCTCTGGACGCCATTTCGTTTAGCGGGCGTTTACTGTTAGTGCTGAGCGCTGACCCAAGTGGGTTGTATGAAAGGAAGTTATCCCAGCATCTCACTGAAATTTACATTATAACCCCCCATCCGTGACTACAAGTATCATGAAATCAAGGGTAACTCCTGGTATGATTGATAAGGGGACCAATATCCGACCCCCATGCTTTTCGCAGTTTAGATGCCACCATGCTCTGTTAGATACTCTAACGCGTGGAGCTTAGCCGCGTCCGATACGTTTGGGTCTGTAGCAACATCATCATGGGTCAACCGTTTTTTTACATACCATAACGAACGTACTACTAAGTGCAGCTTTGTACCCTGCTAACACACGTGTGTTGTGGGCGTCAGAGTCGGGGTCGTCTTCGTGATATCCCGCCGCACTTAGGATCTCTCGGGCGTGGGCCTTGGCTTCCTCGGAAGTTCTCTCATCTAGAGAACAAACTCTCGTTAGCATATGTTCTACTG
This sequence comes from Collybia sp. MG36, assembly GCA_003313185.1. Classification (NCBI taxonomy): domain Eukaryota; kingdom Fungi; phylum Basidiomycota; class Agaricomycetes; order Agaricales; family Clitocybaceae; genus Collybia; species Collybia sp. MG36. The sequence goes on from QGOG01001506.1 coordinate 10,117, forward strand.
TAGATCATAATGGATACGTACTGTGTAATGTTGCTTTGTAGCCCCCTGTGAAATATAATTATGAATGATTGAGGATCGCGCAGGATGGCAGCTGAAACCTACCAAGGACGTGTTTATTCTGTGGTACAGTGGTGGATTGTGGCTCCATCGTTGGAATGCCCATATCCTCCAGTCGCTGCGCCGCCCGATCCTTGGCTTCTTCTGAGACATTCGGATTATTGATTGCGGCTTTCAAGCCCGCAGCGACATGTACAGGATCCTTCTCGTACTCTCCTGGCACGGGGTCAAAATCGTCAGTCTTGGTAAAACCGGTCAAACAGACACGTTACCGTTGTTGGACGACATGGTGCTCAAGTGCAAGATAAGCTGCTAGTTGTTGATTGAAAATTGTGAGGTGAGGGTTTTGGGGAACCACAGGTTTTATATCTGGACAAGGGCAACATAACGTCACCAGCGGTGTCTTGAAGAAAAAAGATGCCGTATACGATGACGCTGAACGAGTCCTGCTGGTTGCACTTTGTGTAGTACAGCCGAACCCTGCTCAGGGCTGAATGAATTTGCGGACCATCCGTTGTGATTCGTGAATTATCGGGAGATCTCGAACAGGCCATCATGGCTGCTGGTCCCACCTGCACAAGACTTGACTGGCTGGTATATGTTGGTACCTGCTCGTGCGGGTGAACTTGACCATGATGCAGAATCAATTGCAGGGCGGCGGACATTCAGCTGTACATGGCTCAAACGCTACTAGTAAAAGATCCGCCGGACTCTTTAAGGAGGTTGTGTCATATCAGCCCCACCACCTGGGCGAGCTACCGGGTCTAACAACAAAGCCATACCCCGGTGCTGTAGTGGGACAGACATTAGGAGAAATAGCAGGGCTAGGGTATAACGTATTGGATCGAACATTGCATCGAGAATGTATGTGCAGCAACGGAAGCACGAGTTGAAATTTGGCAGGAAGACCGCGGACTAACAGGTTCCAGATCAAACACGTACCAACAATGCCCAGACTTGAACGTTCTGAACGTTCACGACACTCGCAGAGTTACCGCTGACGCTATCGAAACTGTTGCGTCGAAC
>QGOG01001512.1:0-49184 GCA_003313185.1 Collybia sp. MG36
ATTCAAATGGTATAAAACATTGGTAGTTCTACAAATACATCTACTGAGCCTCTACATAGTAACACTACCAACTTGGTGCGAAATGGTGAGGACATAATGGTGATGAAGGTGCAACGATGCCCGAGGGTGGAGGTGTGGTCTGGGAGGATATGAGTACAAACTCACCTGATGGGACCATGCAAGTGGGAAACAACTATATCAGCGCGCACACAGCTGGGGGTACGCAACAAGGCTCGACGAAACGCGGCTGAGACAGTAAGGGCACCAAGCAAAACAGGGGCCAGTAGGCCCAAAAAGGCAGAGTTGGAGGGAGGTTGGAGGGGGTGTGATGAGGTTGACGGAGTAATGGGGAGTGCGACAACACTGGGGCATGCATTCAGGCTATGAACAGGCTGAAGATGGGTAGACTCACATGATTGACGCACTCTGGCATGCTATGGGATACCATGGCAGGTGGATGGGAGCAGTAGAATCCAGTAGCAGCCACAAAATTGTGAGTAAGTAAGTTGGTAGGATGAGGGAAGAGGACGCACGTCGCCGAAAGGAAAAAAGAACCAGCGAATGTTTGGCATTGACCCTCGGCTGAGATTGAACGGACATGTGAAGCGGAGTTTGAATGGACTTGTAAAGATTTTTGCTCGAGCCCCAGGTTTTCATTTGTATTCATTGGTCCGACTACAACATGACATTACTTGACTAACATGACTTATACATGACCCTTGCATGAATTGACATGACTTTAGCCAGAAATCCTTTTTTACTGAGGGGGACCCCTGAGGTTATTGGTTGTGCCTTACCAAAATCTGAACTAGATCCTACCAAGGGCTGGTTGGATGTTGGCCCACCACTGACGGTACGCCCTTCAATCCTATCAAAAATTTTCATTGTGACTATAAGCCCCAAACCTAGGTGCACTCCATTTCTTCTCGTTTTATCCCACCCCAACAGTGGTTGTCGTACGTCTATCATTAATTCCAGTCCTACATCAGGAACAAGCGCGGAACTGCAATCTCACTTATAATTTACGCAGTCTTTCGTCATGTTTCTTATGACTGTCTATCGCTGTCTATTCTGGAACGAGCGGATAGGGATACCCATATTCACCCTCTTTCTGCGAGACGGGGTCTTCTGGCTCATGGCCATCCTCTGTCAGTTTGAATCATCGAATTGTGTTTCACTCTCTCATCCCAGTCGAAAGTGGTTCTCATCCCCGAGATTGCAACAGCGGCGCTTCCTGTAAATTCACGGGCACTCTCAAGCTTGATGATTATGTTAGTTTTCTTGACGTGTTGGAATCCCATATGGCTAATACTATGGTTCAGGCCTAGCTTCGCGTGCGCATCGACGCCGCTATCAATAGCCAATATTGACTAACCATCCATCGTTGGCAGGGTGTACTCGCTCATCGGATCGCGAGTGTTGCTGAATATCAAAGGCCTTCTCGCCGCAAATGAGGTTTCGGGGACCACAATACAAGCTGGTGTGGTATTTGGGGATAATACGATGGAATTTAGGGCTGCCACCGTTATTATGGATACCCGAGATGAGTTGAGTTGAACCAGTTTGATTATCCGTGGATTTGGCTCATTGTTCTTTCAGTTCCGGGGTGTGAGTGTCGGGATAAACTTGAACTGCGCAATAGTTGTAAATTCCGATATTTTGTCTCCAATCGTAGCTGCCTATCGGCAGGGTTTAATATTTATGCAGCTGGTCCTGAGTATTGATCTATGGATGTAACTAGGGTGCGATTTCGGTTCAGGGTCTCTGGCCATCTTGTGGATCCCCACGTTGGCAAGGGCCCTAGGCCCAGCATGTTTCGGGTGGGTCGGATACCCACTATGACTATTGAGATCACGATACGGCTGGTTGGAGCCGCTGAATAGCTCCAGAAACATGGTTTCCGCGACGCGCGACCTCGCCCCGGCTGCGCGTGAATTCGACATGTATGCAGCGACGCTTGGATGGATCAAGCCGCTGCCGCTTCAAGCGGCACCCAGCTGACGCAAGATTATATCTGTAGCTGCTATGATTGATTTTCGGAGTAGCGTTTATCCCAGGACCGGTGCGGATAACACGGAGGATATCCGAGCGACCGCGAGATTATACGCCGCCATATGAACATTCGCGTCCAGGAGATATTATTATTTGTAAGGGGCGTGGTACAATGTCCTCAATCCCAAACAGGAGCACACACAATTCTCGTGAGTCGATGACCATATTTCGGTGACCGCAACTTTCCTGGCCAGCCTACATGTCCCGAATTGAGCTCGAGCAAATTGTCACCGCAACCCATTTTTATCGACAGAATAACCATGGCTTGTTCTTTGCAGATAACCATCCTCCCAGGATCTCAGAGGCGAGTGAGGTGGGCCATTTGCCAAACCTCTGGCTCGACGAGATCACCGCAACGGCGACGAGCTTGGACACCGCCGGGGGCACCACCGGAACACTGACGCTACATACGGACGCATGGAGACATGTGCAGACCTGAGCGCGGCAAGCGATAATGTGGTGATTTACCGGGGGATGACCACGAGCAATTTGAGGATCTTTTGATCAATAGGTGCGCATTGGAATAGAAAGCATCATGATTACTCCGCTGGGGTTGCTTCCCACATATACTTGAGATACTTCGTGCTGGGAGAGCCTGAAACCGATGAACTCGTTTTACAAACATAAATAGCAGCTTCCAGACTCAAGGATTGAATACAATGTTGCCATAGTCGAATGCAAATGGCCTGCAGCCGACTCGGCTGTTCAACAACATCACAAGCCGCCGCATGCCAATCAGAATCGACTTCAGTATCAACTTCTTGTCCTGTTTTTTTTTACAACTATCTCTGATTGATGGGCAGTGCAATCATTCCAAAGGTGTCATTGTGCGCAAGTCTCTGGAATTACACGCAATCCATCACACAGTGACACCACGAATTCGGCATCGTAAAACTAGCACAAGCCTCGGGGCTGGGCTCCATGATGTACTGCCATATCTGCTACAAAATAATTTGATGGTAAAGATTTCAAGACCGGTCAAACCCTGGCTTTGAATATCAAGCCAATGACCGAGATAACCATGCGGACCACATCTCATCTTCGCAACTGAGTTCCTTACAGAGGTTCTCAATCAAGCGACGGGCGATTCACCACCTCCAAGTACTTTTCTTATAATGGATGGGGCCATACTGAATCTGCACCCCAGCCCCCCTTGTATCACCCAATGAATACCGCACTAGTAGCCCTCCCTCTACAAGATTTCGCCGACACCCAGACAACATGCTATTTCGCAGGCATGTACCTCCTCCGCAGAACCGCCCCGCCACTAACTCCATTGCTCAGCCATGGCCATGACCCTCGTCGTGTGAGTCCAATATCTGGAGATGCTACCAACCGCCGCGCCGGCCTACTACATCCCTGACGTTTCCCAGATTTGATCATATCATCACCATCCAAGAGGAGGTATGACCCTCACTGTTCACCTGCGCACATCCTAATGATGGCCAGGTGACCTTGATATGGCGTCGCCCCTGGAATTTGACGAATATTCTGTATGTGAGTGCGAATAGTGTAGCAGCACATTTGCGTCCCACCCATGATCGACAAAGATTTGGGTACGTGGTCAACACTCCCGTACACATGGGCTGACAGGCTCACAGAATAGATATTTCACCCTAATTGCCCTCGCGTGAGTCTCAACAACACCCATGTCTCCCCGAAATCTGATGCGAGTGATCTGCACAGGGTTGATTCAACGTGTAAGCCAGTCCCCCCCGTCGGGGTCCACTAAACTCCTGGGATTTCAGACATGTTCTCGACTCTCGGCTCAGACACGGTGTGTCGAGTTCCGACCCTCCCACGTTGAATGATTGCTGATCACATGTCTATCCAGTCGTGCGCCCGATCAATTTCCCAGGAGCTGAGCTGAACTAATGAGGCCCCATCGGAAGATGTCACAGTTACATATTGGTGGGCCTTGTTTGCGGGTCGATGTGGATTCCCTAATACTGACATTATCCAGTTTGAAGGTATTGGCGGCAGCGTGCTTGTGGGGACCGTCGACGTCATCCTCGCGTTCCGGTGAGTAGATCGAGTGGATTGTCTCATGTCGCCGCCAATTCTGTCAATGTCCCAGAGTTTGGATTCTATATGAGAAGAATCGGACGTTGTTGTGGTTTCTCATTGTCATGATATCAGGTTTGTGCGATCATGTTCGTTGAACTTCACTACCATTACCCATACCCTCAATCCCCACAGCCGAATTCATAGCAATGTGGGACCTGTCATGATCGTGCTGTATTCCACAGCTCTATTGAAATCCTCTTCACAGGGCCTTGGTCACAATATTGGGCACTGCAAAAGGTTGGTTCGAATATTCCCACCACCCGGCATTCTGACAACCAACACAACTAACAACAGTCTATTATCACCTCGGGTAATTCCTCCTGCGCTCATCCACGTTGCTAATCTAAACTTCGGCTCACTAGATCTATTTTACCTGGTTGTCGGCCTACCACCGGTCGTGAGTTCCCAGATCTTATTTTGTCCTGCGCCTCCGAGCAGAGAATCCAGACAAACCGGATATGTTCACATTCTACTCCACCCCAACATTCATCGTGGTATGTCGATGGATTCAACGAACAATCAAGTTCTCATTCTCATATTAGACCCTTGTCATGTTTGTTTTGACAATCTATCGCTGCTTATTCTGGGAGAGAAACCAGATGCGGATTCCCATCTTCAGCCTATTTCTGCGGGATAGTGTTTTCTGGTTCTTGGCCAGCACTCGTTCGTCGCACCCCGTGTTATGTCTGTCTCATCACTGTCCTCACTCAAGCCCCACAGTGGTTCTCACGCCTGATATTATAATAACATCGGTCCTCCAAAATTCACTAGCGCAATTGTTGGTTATGTTTGTCTCCCCAACTGCTTAGTTCTGAGTGCGTATGGCTGATGTATTATACGGCAGGCCCACCTTTGCGTGCGTGGCTATTTGGCACTTTCCGGGTGACAAAGGCTAATCCACTATATTCAGAGTATACTCGCTCATCGGGTCGCGAGTGTTGCTGAATATCCGGGCGCTCCTCGCACATGACGAGGTTTCAGGAACCGCCATTGTGCGCGGAACATTTGGGGATCACACGACACAATTTAGGGCCGCTAGCCGCTACACAAGCTGCTACACAGATTGGACCATGGATATTGGACCTCAGTTGAATTCAAGTTCTGCTTAATTACCTTTACCTTGTCCTCCAATACATGCGTCCTCACGACTCGAGCTTTGACTCAGGGACGACTACAAACAATTTGAGGACCTCTTGATCAATGTACGCACTGGAGTAGCAAGCAGGTGTCGCTTGCTCCACTGAAATTGCCAGCTCCCACCCGCTACTCGGGTACTTCACGTTGAAAGAGCCTGAAACTGATGGACTTGTTTTACGTCGGTATCAGTAACGTTGCTAATCTCAACTTCGGCTCACTCGACCTATTTTACTTGGCTGCCGCCCTACCACCGGTCGTGAGTTCTCAAATCTTATTATGACCTGCACCATTCGAATAACGAATCCTAGATAAACCGGATATGTTCACATTCTACTCCACCCCAACATTCATTGTGGTGTGTCTATCAATTCGACGAAGAATCAAGTTCTCACTCTCATATTAGTCTATTGTCATGTTTTTTATGACAGTCTATTGCTGCTTATTCTGGGAGAGAAACCAGATGCGGATTCCCATCTTCAGCCTATTTCTGCGGGATAGTGTTTTCTGGTTCTCGGCCAGCATTCGTTTGTTGCACCCCACGTTACGTTTCCCTCATCATTGTCCTTACCCAAACTCAATGGTGATTTTCACGCCTGATATGGTAATAGCAGCAGCCCTCCAAAACTCACTAGCGCAATTGATGGTTATGTTTGTCCCCCCGACTGCTCTGATCTCGGTTGTATGGCCGACGTCTTACATTCCAGGCCTACCTTTGCGTGCGTGCTGTTTGGCACTTTCCGGATGACGGAGGCTAATCAACTATGCAGAGTATACTCGCTCGTCGGGTCGCGAGTGTTGCTAAATATCCGGGCGCTCCTCGCACATGACGAGGTTTCGGGAATTTCCATCATCGCGCGTGGAACATTTGGAGATCACACGACACACTGGCAATTTAGAGCTGCAAGCCGCCACACAGATTGGACGAATATTGGGCCTCATTTGAGTTCAAATTCTGTTTGATTACCCTTTCCTTGCCCTCGTCCAATGCACGCATCGTCTTGATTCGAGCTTTGACCCAGGGTCTGTGCGAATGAGTCTAAATTTACCGAGGTCAGAGGACGGTGCTATTGCATTCGTCTTTGATATTGAATTCTAAAATGCGGAAATAGTTTGCTGGTCATATCAAAAGGAACCCCTGGACTATTGGTTCTTTCAAGGATGAGTAGATCAGCGCAGGCGATGTCAAAATGCATCGTACACGGGCGTGAGCAGCATCCGGAACTCACATCATGACGTCGCTTAGCTGGGCATGGGCTTCTTACTCATTACGGTATCCGAGTTTACCTTGGCATGTTGAATTCTGGCATGCCTGGATTCCGACAGGAGCGACGTGATCCGGGTCCAAGCTGACAGTACTGAGTAATTAGTCCGTCTACACAAGCAGAACCCAGTGGATTCATCACCATCTGAACGGGGAAGCTGACAACATGACTCGTGGTTTCCAGCCACAATCTCTAAACCCTGCACATACTAGAACGAGGGTTGACGTTGGGGTCCCGCCGTCATCTTCAAGTCGTTGTGCTCTATTGCACTACTATCCTTCGGCGTTAGACCGGTGAGCGGGATCCAATCGTAGGCGCGCGAATATTTGTCACTTGCATGATGGTGTCAACCTCGGTTCTATAACCTAATCACCGGGTGTCATCGAGCCCAAAAGCATAACAGAACATGGGAATACTTGTGCTGGTATATATATAACTATCCCTCCCAACCCTGCCTTGACGAGATATCGAGATACCGTGTGGTGGTGTGCACCCCGTTAAATTTTCTAGATGGACTCCATCCTTCACCTACTCGAGGACGCACTCACTGATGTGCAGATTACTAACTATCTTGTGGGTGTGTACTTCCTGCCCCTCCCCGGTCGCTCCTTCGTTCATTGTATCTTACTAGTGGCATCCGCAACCTTGATCATGTCAGCTAGATATCTGGGGACAGCAGGACAGCGTGATTGACACAACCAATCTTAATCACAGATTCGACCATGTCATTACCATCGAGCAGGAGGTATGGACGCGCATACCAGTAGACCCGCTCGTATACTCACCGCAATCAGGTGGCGTTGATATGGCGCAGACCCTGGAATATGACAAGCCTTTTGTACGTGAGTACTGTTTTTAGAACCGCCCTCCTTTGTTTGATTTGCGAATAATACAGATTTGGGTGGTTGTTGTTCGACGAGGTCTCATGTGTATAGACTGATATATTCGCAGAACCGATATTCCGCCCTGATTGCTCTAGTGTGAGTCTCAATACGAGTTGTCCTCCCACGCCATAAGAACCATTTGTCCAGGATCTATTCAAGCTGTAGGATTTCCCCTCCCTTGTCGAAAATAATGATGCTCAAGTAAAATTCCAGATATGTTCCGTAAAATCGAATCAGACAAGGCGCGCCCGACCCCTCACACTACCTGCTAACTAGACTTACGGCATGATAGATGTATGCTCGAAAGGTTCGACCACAAAATTGTGATGCTAACCGTGGTGGGTGCTTGGCAGATGCTTCAGATATGTGATGGTAGGATTTATTATTCTGCCTTCTACAATCACTTCATACTCCCCAGTTCCAAGGCATTACTGGCGCAATTCTCCTGACTACTGTGGACGTAATTCTTGCCTTCCGGTGAGTACCCAAGCCGGTGATTACCCACGACGGAAATTCATCAATCCCTATCAGAGTATGGATTTTATATGAGAAAAGCCGAATACTGTTGTGGTTTCTCGTCATTCTGATATCAGGTACGCGCGACTGCGTACTTAAACCCGCTTGACGCTAAAATATATACTTCTTCTTTGCATAGCGGAGTTCATAACAATGTATAGTACCGTCGTGGCCTGCCGGTTTAGTACTCACATTTTATTGTAGGATTACACTCACAGTGATGATCGTGTCCCCAATCACAGGTACGTTCAAGGGCCCATGCACATCGCAACCATACTTAACGACTGATAGGCTTTCTCCATCTCGGGTAGGAATATTATCCCCTCTGACCGTCTGGAAATATCTGAATTCGGATCAGGCCTGTCTTGATTGGGTGCTGGCCTGCTAGCAGTATGTCCACATAGTACTTATCGCGATTTAGATGTTACAAGGCTTAGGTGCATCCCCGCTGTTCCAATATTTTTCCAGCCCGACAATGATCACGGTGTGTTCACCATCTCTTCCCCACTCCGACTATCAGATCATGGGCCTAACCCTTAGCTGTCTCATACAGTCCTTCATCATGTTTCTAATGACTCTCTATCGCTGCTTGCTCCGGAACAACCAAATGCGCCGAACACCCATCTTCAGCCTATTCCTGCGAGATGGCGTCTTCTGGTTCCTGGGCATCCTCCGTCAGTCATGGCTGCTTGCGTTCCGTTCCGCCCCCTAATCTTTCCATTTGGTAGTGGTTACCACACCCGACACGATATTAACAGCGTTTGCTCAGAAGGGTTCGCCAGCGCTCCTAGAATTGTTGATCGTGTTTGTTTCCCCGTGGTTCAGATAATATGGATAGCTAATTTATTTTGTTCAGGCCTACGATTGCGTGGGTGGAACATTCGTTTTCAGGATAGTAGCTCGAACGAACTAATACTTCACATTCCACCAGGATATACTCTCTTATTGGATCGCGGGTATTGTTGAATATCAAGGCCCTCCTCGCGACCAATGAGGTGTTGGAAACCACCGACTCGTTTGCGCTCGACACACTTGGAACATTTGGGGACCACACGACGGAGTTTAGGGCCGCCACTCACTACGGTAGTTGCACGACAGACTCAGATATATGAGTCCAAGCTGCGCCTCAAAGCCTCATTACCCGACCAGTTTCAAGGCCCGGGAATTTGTGATAACAATGAGTAGCCACAGAGTCTCGTTTTTCTTCGTACCCACCAGCTGAGGTATATCGCAACAACATTTCCGGACGGGAGTAGCAGTGTCCTGCAATCAGGATATTTTGTTCGACTCGGGTGCTTCGGGGGAATCTGAGCTGTCGGGCATATGCCTGTTCATTCTTAATACATCATTTATGAAAGCACCGACTTAGTAGGCATCGAGAGTCAGATTAGAACTGACCCTGGGCCGGAAAACTGAGCCCAGAGAGAAACGAAAGCACCGACCCCTTCGCAGCAAGCTGCAATCCACCACTGCGCAATGCTGGGTGACTGGTATATCTTTAGTTTTCGGACGAGCTTGATTAGAGAGACAACGAGCTATTACATTTCACCTGGTGGAAGCCCCCGGAGATGAATATACATAGAAGCATCATGCATCATGCATTCATGATTGATCAAGGCGATTGTCTTGGCGAGAAGAAAATTGTCATCGAACCACTATTCGCCCGAATTCTACCCTGTTTCTTGAGGGACAACTGGCTGAAATTATTCGATTCGGTCTTCCAGTGGGCGCCAATTAGAACTTGACCAGCCCTCAAAATTCGGATTCTGAGCATCGAGTGCCCAGACCCCTAAGCACTCATGATCACTGATCATGATATCGATGTCCAGTTGTCATATCTAGATTCTAACGCATGAATGAGTCCGTCCGCAGATGCATAATTTTTTCGGTCTGATCTATTCCGACATTTCCGTCATACGATGGGCTCCAACAGAAATGGCTGCGTGACTTCTCGTTGCGACTCAGTACAGGACCCCCGATAACTGGGCGCCGGCGGGAGACGTGGTCCCAGACATAATTTTGGATTTTTTGGCCGCTCAATCTGGTCCAGCCCGGTCCGTCGATGGACCGGACTACTACTATAATCTATTGATTCGGTCATCTGACACCCATCATGATTTCGCGGTTCCAGCCATGATTTTGAACCGTGTATGTACTAGGGTGAGGGCTTGTGGTCCCGCTGTTGACGGAGCGCCGGTATGTATATAACCGTGCCTCCCAGCCCGATCTTAAGCCCGAGAACCTGTATCCTCCCCATCAAATTTCCCTAATGGACGCCATCCTTCACCTGCTTGAAGATACGCTCACTGATGTATACATTACCAATTACCTCGTGGGTGTGCACTTCCTGCTACTCCCTATTTGCTCCTGTGCTCATTGTATCTCACTAGCGGCGTCCGCAACCTTGATCATGTCAGCTAGATATCTGGGGACAGCAGTACAGTGTGATTGACACGACCAATCTTGATCACAGATTCGACCATGTCATTACCATCGAGCAGGAGGTATGGATGCGCATAACGGCAGACCCGCTCATACTCACCACAATCAGGTGACATTACTATGGCGTAGATCCTGGGACTTAACAAGCCTTTTGTACGTGAGTACTGTTGATAGAATGGCCCTGCCTTTGTTTGATTTGTGAATGATACAGATTTGGGTAGTTGCTGTTCAACGAAGTACCACGTGTGTGGGCTGATATATTCGCAGAATCGATATTCCGCCCTGATTGTTCTAGCGTGAGTCTCAATGCGAATTGTGCTCCCCCGCGACCAAAACCATTTGTCTAGGATCTATTCAAGCCGTACGATTTCCCCACCTTTGGGGAATCAATGATGCTTATGTGATATTTCAGATATGTTCCGTGTAATCGAATCAGACAAGGCGCGCCCGGCAGCCCTCCTAGACCTAACTATCTGCTGACTGGATTGATGACATCATAGTTGTGCGCTCGAAAGATTCAATTACGACATTATGATACTAACTATGATGGGTGCTTGGCAGATGCTTTAGATATCTGATGGTGGGATTCGTAATTTCACGTTCTGCAATTCAAGTTGCCTCACACACTCCCTAGTTTCAAGGCATTACCGGCACAATTCTCGTGACCACTGTTGATGTGATTCTTGCCTTCCGGTGAGTGCCCAAGCCGGTGATTACCCATGATGGAAATTCATCAACTTTCGCCAGAGTGTGGATTCTATATGAGAAGAGCCGAATGCTGTTGTGGTTCCTCATCACTCTGATATCAGGTACGCGTGACCGCACACTTGAACCCCCTTGACGTTTATATATGTCCCCTTCAACTTTGCACAGCGGAGTTCATAACAATGTATAGTACTGTCGTGGCCTGCCCGTTCAGCACTTACATTTCATCATAGGGTTACACTCACAGTGATGATCGTATCCCCAATCACAGGTACGTTCGAGGGCCCATGCACATCGCAACCATAATTAACGACACTGATAGGCTTTCTCCATTTCGGGTAGGAATCCCATCCCCTCTGACCGTCTGGAAATGTCTGAATTCGAATCAGGCCTGTCTTGATTGGGTGTTGGCCCGCTAGTAGTACGTCCATATGTCTATTGCAAAGATTTGGGTGTCACGAAGCCCAGGTGCCTCCCCTCTGTTCCAATATTTTTTCAGCCCGACAATGATCTCGGTGTGTTCGCAGCTCAACTGCGAAATCGTGCTCGAGCATGGGCCTAATCCTCAATTCTCATAGTCTTTCATCATGTTTGTGATGACCCTCTATCGCTGCTTGCTCCGGAACAACCAACTGCCCCGAACGCCCATCTTCAGCCTATTCCTGCGAGATGGTGTCTTCTGGTTCCTGGGCATCCTCCGTCAGTCATGGCTGCCTGCATCCTGTCCCACCCTCTAATCTTTCCTACTATCCGGTAGTGGTCACCACACCCGGCACTATATTAACAACGCTTGCTCAGAAGGGTTTCCCAGCGCTCCTAGCATTGATGATCGTGTTCGTCTCCCCATAGTTCAGATAACATGGATAGCTAATTTATTCCCTTCAGGCCTACTATCGCGTGGGTGGAACATTCGTTTGCAGGATGTGGCCCAAACGAATTGATACTTCACCAGGATATATTCTCTCATTGGATCGCGAGTGTTGCTGAATATCAAGGCCCTCCTCGCGACCAATGAGATCTTGGGCCCTACCAACTCGTTTGCGCTTGACACACGGGGAACATTTGGGGACCACACGACGGTATTTAGGGCCGCCCCTCACTACAGTGATTACACGACAGATCCAGATATATGAGTCCAAGCTGCACCTCATTCCCCTCCATAGACCTTCGTCTGGGCCCCCCGGCCAGTTTCGAGGCTCGCGCAGGTGTGACGATGAAGTAGCCTCAGCGGAGTCTTGTTTTCCCCATTCAGCTGAGGTATATCGCAACAACATATTTGGACGGCACTGTTGTTCGACTCGGATACTTCGAAAATTCCTCGACTATTATGAGCCCTGTCGGGCATATTTTTGTTCAATTCTTTTAGTACACTCCGGCACCTAGTAAGCTGCAATCTACCATGCGACGCTGGACGGTTGGTATATCTTTAGTTGTTGGACTAGTTAGGTTGGAGAAACAGCGACCTGTTATATCTCGCCTGGCGGGAGCCCTCGGAGATGGGGATAGAAGTGTCATGATTGACCAATTCGGTTGTGCTGGAGGGCGAGGAAGAGTTTGGCCTGCTTCAATTTGCATTGATACACCCATGAACATGGAAATAGCGCCATCGAATGACTACCCTGTTTCCCGGGGGGAAAACTGGCTAATATTATCAGTCTTTTGAGCGCCGAGAATCTAATTTAAAAAAGCGCAGTGCAGTAGGTGATAGTAACTAGATCAGGGTGGGGGAGCAGTGATGGTACAGTCCAAGGGCCTGGGCCATCGTTGGTATACGGGACAGATGTCATGCTTTCAATTTCACGATCGTGCCTAGAGACGGGTGCACGAACGCGTGACTAGTTGTCGACCCTTCAGTGTTGTAACCAGAGCGGTGGAAGGGGGGCACATCATAGGCTCACTCTTCCCCACGACGCACTCCAGGACGACGCGCTTCGCGTTATCATACTCGTGGAACTCCTTCACCCTCACTGGGAGCTCCTTGGCGTCGCTGCACCAGATGGCATGCACGCCCATCACTTGAAAGGGAAGACGAAGTCGGGGTTCACCATCGTCGCATGCGAAGGCCTCGTAGAAGAGATTTACAATCGGATTGAGATTAGATTGAACACCACATGCGAAGCGAGAGAGGACACTGACCTTGCCACTGCACGATAGACGCAAGAGCGGCCATGTTCGTTACCACTTCCCCGAGGATGGGGATCGACGCCTCCACGACCTTGATATTCTTCGGCTGAATCGAAATATGTGATCCCACCGCAGCCCTGTGCTGCTGGCGCGAAGGCAAAATCATCTACCACTAGAGGTCGCCAACTGGGCGACAAAACACCCTGTCTCGGGGTCTAGCTAGAGCCAATGTTCTTGTACGATGCACGTATCGCTGCACACCTAATTGCAGGAGCAGTGTTCCTACAAACCAAGAAACACTGTAATCTGACGAACTACGGAGGCGCCACATATAAACTCGATATGGCACAAAACAACCCCCGGCGTTGGTGTTCCAGAATGGCGCCTCACATTATGTCTTGGAGGTAGCCTCGAGGACAACCACCATACTTCTGATGTGGCTGTAGGCCGTCGCCAGGTCGCCAACGCGGGCGGGACTGAATGTTTGTTTTGGAAACAAGTTGCAAGTGATGCCACTGTGGGTGTGCTGATCTATTGCGCAAGCAGGCTGGCCCTGACTATGAAACGAACGTGGTAAGGACGCAAGAAGCACGGAAGATGACGTACCAAGCATTCATCGTCGCATGAGTTAAGTACCCTTACGCGAACACTGCCCAAAGCGGGAGAACCGCTGCGAGTGGGGCTAAGACTACAAGTCAGCATACGAGTGAGCATGTACGCGAAACCTGACGCACCCAATATGACACCACTAGAAAAAATAACGCTGGGACCCCACCAGGGAAGACTGCTCCGGTGCAACGGTTGCGACTTGCTGAGCAGTGGTGACGCTGGCGTCGTTGAAAGCTTGGTCCCGGTTCAGAGCGCCGTTACATCGTTGCAGCAAGTCGGTTGGAGTCCTCTCTGCAACGGCGAGAGAGCATTATACCTTCCGTTGCACGACTGCCTGATCCTCATCCGGAACCGTTGCCAACCTTCCGAAGATAGTGCAGATTAGTGACAAAAAATGTGAAAACCTTTACCCCCCGGTAGGCTATCACACGCACCACGGCAAACCGGGATTGGACCTTTGTCCATGTGAAATGCAATATGGTGAGGACCGGGTGGCGACCCAACAAAAATGAAACGCAGGCTGGCATATAGGCCTGCGACCGTCCCTTCCAAGGGTTTTCGCGAGACGAACAAACCGCGCCGAAGGCCTGTCCAGCTGAGTTTCAAACACTGGGTCATTTCTTACGATCGAGAAAAATCAGAAATTTCCTTTTCGAGCTTTCCTAATTAGACACTAGTTGCACGTCCAGTACGCCCAGCGCGCGCTGCGTTGATAATATGCTGTGCTTGCTTTGGGTACTTGAAATAAATGGTTCTACATTGGTGAAGGTGATCCCAAAACGGCTCAGAATCTCATTAGGCTTTTCTCGTAGAGTCGTTTGAAGGGATGGTCGCGAGCAGGTCAAAGACGCCCCTAGGGGAACAAGTGCAGCCGTCAGACTTGAGGCAAAGGACCAAAATGAGAATGACACGGCGGGAGCGGCGAGACATTAGTTCAGGCGCGCAGAACGGCTCGAGAGAGCTGCCATCTTCCAAAATCAGAGTTATTCCTCGGCATAGTATGTGCTTCATCATATACTCCCATGCAGGTAAGTTATCTCGAAAGATCGCGTTGAGGTAAATGTGAGAGAGGCGTAAGGGACAAAGGTGGTTGACGCCGTCATCAAATTTGGGGTGGATAACATCGCAACAGCGGTCGTGGTAAGGCTGTCGTGATTGCATTGGGTGACTGTGATAATGTAACCATGGCGAGGAACAAACTCGCGGTGCGAAACAGTTTACAGCTGCTTAGCTATTGATAGACCCACTTCGAGAAAAAAAAAACAGCTCAGCCACGGTGTTTACTTTTGGAGACAGTACAAATAAATCTAGTCTACATTTGGTAACTGATCTTGGAGCTGTGGGGCATTGAGCCCCCCGACGCCTGCAGTGTGAACAGATCTAGAGGTGTGACCATTCGCGGGCCAAATGCTAATTTTGATGGGGCGCGCATAGTCTCGGGGTGGTTGGTTATGGCTGCTACCCCCATGGTGAGTTGGCAGTCAAAGCTGGGGCTGGACACGGGTGAAAGTCAGGCAGCGAACGAATACGGTCGAGATCACACTCCACAGATCAATTCTCAAAGTACACTAGACCGATTGGTACCTGCCCCAAAAGTAAACAGCGTGGCTGAGCTGTTTTTTCTCGAAGTGGGTCTATCGATAGCTCAGCAGCTGTATGATTCCATTGCCTAGGAGATCAAGGCATGTGTCGACATTACTCCATCGGCAGGCCGCCGGCACGGGTGGAACCGAATATTTGCGAGGGCTTGGAAAGCGATGGAAACCCGCTTTGATGCTCTATTTCAATATTTTCATCATATGATGCATATAGAACGATGGGTTTCAACGGAAACCCCACTTCTCATTGCTCAGTACTACTACTAATACGGCCACCACTGATTCTGGCAGTAGTGCTATCATTCACCAGAAGGTCGGAAACACCGTTCGCTCGGAAATTTTGATGTGACATGGGCTTCTGGCGCGAGGAAGGATTTGGGTGACGTGATTTTCTGAGAGTTTGGTGCGGCATTCCTCGGCTAGTGTGACAACCCCTCTGAATCAAGTCCTCGCGAGGGGCCCACCTCCTCCTGGGCCATTTGCTACCAAAATTTCAGGGGCACGTCCAGTAGTACTTGAAAGTATATGCCCAAATCTATATCCAATTCGGCCCACTCTGCGGTAAGCTAAATTCCCGAACGAACGGTGTTACGGTATACTAGTAATTGATTTAGTGCGTCCACCTACACGCGGAACGGGAGCATATGCTACACCACTGTATTCATCACCATCTGAACAGGAAAGCTGGCAATAATAACAACAGATCATGATTTTGTGGTTCCATCCATGATCTTTGAACCATGTATGTACTAGAAACGAGGGCTTGTGGTCCCACTGTTGGTATTAACAGAACTGCCAGTATGTATATATAACCATGTCTCCCAGCCCCTTCTTAAGCCTAAGATACCGTGCGGTGGCACGCACATCAAATTTTCCCAATGGACGCCATCCTTCACCTGCTTGAAGGGACGCTACAGATTACCAATTACCTTGTGGGTGTGTACTTCCTGCTACTCTCCGGTGACTACTTTGTTCATTGTATCTCCCTAGCGGCGTCCGCAACCTTGATCATGATATCTGGGGACAGCAGTGCAGCATGATTGACACAACCAATCTTAATCACAGATTCGACCATGTCATTACCATCGAGCAGGAGGTATGGATGCGCATAACGGCAGACCCGCTCGTATACTCACCGCAATCAGGTGGCGTTGATATGGCGCAGACCCTGGAATATGACAAGCTTTTTGTACGTGAGTACTGTTGTTAGAATGGCCCTGCCTTTGTTTGATAAGTTGCGAATGATACAGATTTGGGCAGTTGCCGTTCAACGAGGTCTCATGTGTATAGGCTGATATAGTCGCAGAATCGATATTCCGCCCTGATTGTTCTAGTGTGAGTCTTAATACGAATTGTCCTCCCACGCAATAAAAATAGTTCGTCCAGGACCTATTCAAGCTGTACGATTTCCCCTCCCTTGTCGACATTAATGATGCTCAAGTGATTCTAGACATGTTCCGTGTAATCGAATCGGACAAGGTGTACCCGACCCTCCTACGCCTAACTACCTGCTAACTGGATGATAGTTGTGCGCTTGAAAGATTCAACCACCAAATTGTGATACTGACCATGATGGGTGCTTGGCAGATGCTTCAGATATGTGATGGTAGGACTCATTATCTCACGTTCCGCAGTTGCCTCACACTCCCCAGTTTCAAGGCATTACTGGCACAATTCTCGTGACCACTGTTGATGTGATTCTTGCCTTCCGGTGAGTGCCCAAGCCGGTGATTACCCATGATGGAAATTCATCAGCCCCTGCCAGAGTGTGGATTTTATGTGAGAAGAGCCGAGTGCTGTTGTGGTTCCTCATCACTCTCATATCAGGTACGCGTGACCGCGCACTTGAACCCCCTTGACGTTAATATATATATCCCTTCTTTGCACAGCGGAGTTCATAACCATGTATAGCACCGTCGTGGCCTCAGGCTCCCTGCCCAGCTCTTACATTTCATTATAGGATTACACTCGCGGTGATGATCGTGTCCCCGATCACAGGTACGTTCGAGAGCCCATGCACGTCGTCATCATAATTAACGACATTGACAGGTTTTCTCCATCTCGGGTAGGAATCTCATCTCCGCTGACCGTCTAGAAATATCTGAATTCGAATCAGGCCTGCCTTGATTGGGTGTTGGCCCGCTAGTAGTACGTCCATATGTCTATTGCACAGATTTGAGTGTCATGAAGCCCAGGTGCCTCCCCTCTGTTCCCATATTTTTTCAGCCCGACAATGATCTCGGTGTGTCCGCCATCTTTCTCCCAGTTCAACTGCGAAATTGTGCTCAACCATGGGCCTAATCCTCAATTCTCAGTCTTTCATCATGTTTGTGATGACCCTCTATCGCTGCTTGCTCCGGAACAACCAACTGCCCCGAACGCCCATCTTCAGCCTATTCCTGCGAGATGGCGTCTTCTGGTTCCTGGGCATCCTCCGTCAGTCATGGCTGCCTGCATCCTGTTCCACCCTCTAATCTTTCCTACTATCTGGTAGTGGTTACCACACCCGGCACTATATTAACAACGTTCGCTCAGAAGGGTTCACCAGCGCTCCTAGAAGTGATGATTGTGTTTGTCCCCTCGTGGTTCAGATAACATGGATAGCTAATTTATTCCCTCCAGACCTACTGTCGCGTGGGTGGAACATTCGTTTGCAGGATGTGGCCCAAACGAATTGATACTTCACCAGGATATATTCTCTCATTGGATCGCGGGTGTTGCTGAATATCAAGGCCCTCCTCGCGACCAATGAGATCTTGGGCTCTACCAACTCGCTTGCGCTTGACACACGCGGAACATTTGGGGACCACACGACGGTGTTCAGGGCCGCCCCTCACTACAGTGATTACACGACAGATCCAGATATATGAGTCCAAGCTGCACCTCATTCCCCTCCATAGACCTTCGTCTGGGCCCCCCGGCCAGTTTCGAGGCTCGCGCAGGTGTGACGATGAAGTAACCTCAGCGGCACCTCATTACCCTCCATAGACCCCTGACCAGTTTCGAGGCTCGCGCAGGTGTGACGTGGCCTCAGCGCAGTCTCGTTTTTTCCGTTCCGCTGAGGTATGCCCCAACAACATATTTGGACGGGAGCGGCATTGTTAGACTCGGATACTTCGAAAATTCCTCAACTATTATATTAGCCCTGTCGGGCATATTTCTGATCAATTCTTTTGATACATCACATGTGGGAGCACTTGGGCATCGAGAGTCAAAATAGAGAAACGAAAACGCCATCCCCTTCGGCACCCAGCAAGCTGCAATCTACCATGCGACGCTGGATGGTTCGTATATTTTTAGTTAGACTAGTTGGGTTAGAAAGACAATGACCTGCTATATCTCGCCTGGCGGGGGCCCTCTGAGATGGGGATAGAAGCATCATGATTGACTAGTTGTGCTGGAGGGCGAGGAAGAGTTTGGCCTGCTTCAATTTCCATCGATGCGCCCATGAGCATGGGAACAATGCCATCGAGCCACCATTCGAGTGAATACCCTGTTTCTCGGGGGAAAACCGGCTAATATTATCGATCTTTTGAGCACCGAGCATCTAATAAAAAAAGTGCAGTGCTAACAATCCGGGTCCTAGTGCTGGGCGTCCAGACGCCCAAAATACTGATTATGATGTATCATGGTTTGCTATATCTGGAGCGCCATATCTGGATTCGAGAGTCTAGCAGATCGATGTCGAAATCTCTCACAGGTGCGTGTTCCTGGCCACCCCACACGTTCAATGAATGAAACCACAATCAAAATCTCTTTTCCTAAATGTAAGCTATCTCAGGTCAATGGGTCTTTGTTTTAATTCTGCAGCCTCCGTGAAAAAAACATCATGCGTCGTTGTGAAAAAGGAAAAAGAATAGGTGAAGAAGGATCGGTAGCAATAGCACGTCAGAAGGGCAGTAGATGATAGTAACTAGATCAGGGCGGGGGAGCAGTGATGGTACAGTCCAAGCGCGTAGACCATCGTTGGTATACAGGACATATGCCATGCTTTCGATTTCGCGATCGTGCCTAGGGACGGGTGCACGATCTGCTAGTTGCTGACCCTTCAGTGTGTAACCAGAGGGGTGGGGGGACACACCATAGCCCGGAACACGTGCTCATTCTTCTCCACGACGTGCGCACTCTCGTGCATACCGAGCATGTGCAGGTTACGCTCGCTCGTTTCGTCGAACGCGCCAAGGCCCCGCGAGGGAGGGTAGAATGCTATTGCCCTCGTCTATGGCAGGCCACCGCGCCTTATTGATCAAACCCACGGTCTGTCTGATCAGGCCCACGTCGTTGGGCGGCTTCAGCATCTGAAGGGGGTTGGAGGCCGAGAGCCTGAGGTAAATCCCGGGGGGTGGTGGCCTTGTATGGCAGCAGGGTGCCGACAATCCCCGCAGTAACATCCTTGGGAAGATCAACCAACAGAGTGAATGATAGTATTAGAATATGTAGAGTAGGGTAAACTGTGAATCATACCGTCCTTAGAGGGAAGCCTGAGCTCCCAGTGTGTGGCAAATGATCCTGATAATTGCGCGTGTTTGTCTACAGCCTCCAGACCCCCCAAGTGAGAGCGGCTTGAGAACTTCGTTCGACACAGGCTGCACAGCCATGTCCATGATAGCTACACGAGTCCTGGAATTTACTTGTTTTTTTACAAGACTGAAAATAGATAACCGTCTTGGATAAGACAAACTGTAATCTTGCCCCCCGCATTCACGGCCCCAGCCCGCGAAAATTGGCCGGAGGTAAGTGGCTGAGGTAACCGTATACCATCAACAACACCATGACAGAGTCGACGACATTTCACAGGTTCAACCAAAAGTTTACGAGGCGGCGACGAAATTCGATGAGGTGCAGACTATGACTGCCAGCATCCATAATTCGCCCGATTCCAGTAGTATGGAAGGCGATGGAAACCTATATTTTTTTCGGTCAGAGTCCCACCCTGATGCTCTATTCCAATATTTCCGTCATATGATCATATGATGGAACGATGGGTTTCAGCGGAAACCGCTACGTGACTTCTCATTGCGGCTCAAGCGCTCAGCGCTCAGTACTGACGCGGCCATCACTGATTCTGACTGACAGGGGTGATGTGATCCGGATTCGAATTGATATGTAGTAATTAATTCGGCGGGCCCACCCCACGCGGAACGGAAGCATATGCTACACCACTGCATTCATCACCATCTGGACAGGAAAGCTGGCAGATCATGATTTCGTGGTTTCATCCATGATCTTTGAATCATGTGTGTACTAGAACAAGGGCTTGTGGTCCTGCGCAAGCATTGACAGAACACGAGAATCCTTGCCGGTATGTATATATAACCGTGCCCAGCCCCTTCTTAAGCCTGAGATACCGTGTAGTGGCGCGCACCTGTATCCTCCTCATCAAATTTTCCCAATGGACGCCATCCTTCACCTGCTTGAAGACGCACTCACTGATGTAAAAACTACCAATTACCTTGTGGGTGTGTATTCCTGCTACTCTCCGGTCACTACTTTATCTTTATTCACTGTATCTCACTAGCGGCGTCCGCAACCTTGATCATGTCAGCTAGATATCTGGGGACAGCAATACAGCGTGATTGACACAACCAATCTTGATCACAGATACGACCATATCATTAACATTGAGCAGGAGGTATGGATGCGCATCCAGGATCCTGGTAGACCCGCTCATACTCATCGCAATCAGGTGGCGTTGATATGGCGCAGACCCTGGAATATGACAAGCTTTTTGTTCGTGAGTGCTGTTATTGGAACGGTCCCGCCTTTGTTTGATTTGCGAATGATACAGATTTGGGTAGTTGCCACTCAACGATGTCTCTGTGTATAGGCTGATATATTTGCAGAATCGATATTATGCCCTGATTGCTCTAGTGTGAATCTCAATACTAATTATCCTCCCCCGCGATGAAAACCAGTCGTCCAGGATCTATTCAAGCTGCACGATTTCCCCTCCCTTGTCGAAATTGATGATACTCAAATGATTCTAGACATGTTCCCTATAATCGAATCAGACAAGGTGTGCCCGGCCCTCCTACACCTAACTACCTGCTAACTGGATGATAGATGTACGCTCGAAAAATTCATCCACGACATTGTGATACTGACCATGATGGGTGCATGACAGATGCTTCAGATATGTGATAGTAGGACTCATTATCTCACCCCCCGCAATTGCCTCACACTCCCCAGTTTCAAGGTGTTTCTGGCACTATTACCGCGACTACTGTTGACACGATTCTCGCCTTCCGGTGAGTGCCTAGGCCGGTGATTACCCATGATGGAAATTAACCAGGCCCTGCCAGAGTGTGGATTTTATGTGAGAAGAGCCGAGTGCTGTTGTGGTTCCTCATCACTCTCATAGGCTATCAGGTACGCGCGACGCTGCACTCGAACCCCCTTGACGTTAACATATATACCCCTCCTTTGCACAGCGGAGTTCATAACCATGTATAGCACCGTCGTGGCCTGCCCGCCCAGCACTTACGTTTCATCATAGGATTACACTCGCGGTGATGATCGTGTCCCCAATCACAGGTACGTTCGAGGGCCCAGTCACATGCACATCGTAATCATATTTAACGACACTGATAGGCTTTCTCCATCTCGGGTAAGAATCTCACCCCCTCAGCTGACCGTCTGGAAACATCTGAATTCGAATCAGGCCTGTCTTGAGTGGGTGTTGGCCCACTAGTAGTATGTCCATATGTCTATTACAATGATTCAGGTGTCACAGAGTCTAGGCGCGCCCCCTCTGGCCCAATATTTTTTCAGCCCAACAATGATCACGGTGTGTTCGCCATCTCTCCTCAACTACGAAACTGTGCTCGAGCATGGGCCTGATCCCTGACTCTCACAGTCTTTCATCATGTTTGTGATGACCCTCTATCGCTGCTTGCTCCGGAACAACCAAATGCGCCGAACACCCATCTTCAGCCTATTCCTGCGAGATGGCGTCTTCTGGTTCCTGGGCATCCTCCGTCAGTCATGGCTGCCTGCATCCTGTCCCACCCTCTGACATTTCCTACTATTTGGTAGTGGTCACGACACCTGGCACTATACTAACAACGCTTGCTCAGAGGGGTTCTCCAGCCCTCCTGGAATTGATGATCGTGTTCGTCTCCCCATAGTTGAGATAATATGGAAAACTAATTTATTCGGTTCAGGCCTACTATTACGTGAGTGGAACATTATCTCCAGGGTGTGGAACGAACCTCACATTCGACCAGGATATATTCTCTCATTGGATCACGGGTATTGTTGAATATCAAGGCCCTCCTCGCGGTTAATGAGATCTTGGACTCTACCAACTCGTTTGCGCCCGACGCGCGCGGAACATTTGGGGATCACACGACGGAGTTTAGGGCCGCCACTCACTACAGTGATCGCACGATAGATTCTGAAATATGAGTCCAAGCTGCGCCTCGCTAGTTTCGAGGCCCGGGCACGCGCGGCGATGAAGTAGCCCCCTCGCAGTCTTGTTTTCTCCATACCTGACAGCTGGGGTGTGCCGCAACAACATATTTATTCAACAACATATTTATTTAGTCCGTTTAATTATGCTTGTACATTATATATGAGAGCGCTTGGGCATCGAGAGTCAGAATAAAATACCGGCTGACTGTAATTCCAGCGAGGATTACATCCGGAGAGCTTCCTTGTACTACGACGCAGCCACCTTCTCGAGAACACGACGCTGTCAGTCCCGTTCTGTTTGCGTGACTCAGTCTCTGTTGGCCGCAGAAGGCTCCCACTGACCCAGAAAACCGATCCCTTCGGCGCTCGGCAAGCTGCAATCCATCATGCGATGCTGGGCGACCACTACACCTTTAGCTGTTGGACTGACAAGAGACAGTGATTTGACCTCCATTGATGCACCAATGAACATGGGAATGGCGTAGTGCCACCATGGCGTTGGCATCGAACCACTGCTCATTTCGAAATCTCCCAGCTGCAGGTGTATAACAATAAGCCATGCCATCGTATGTCCAGTGAAATGAAACCACCATCGCAACCTCTTGTCGTAAATATAAGTTATCCGAGGTCAATAAATCTTTGTTTTGCGTGCTCCGTAAAAAAATATCATGCGTCGTAGTAAAAAGGGGAAAAGAATAAGCGGAAGCTGAATGGCAACATCGCGCGCTGGGCGCGGGTGTGTCAAAAGGGTAGTAGATGGTAGTAAGTAGATCAAGGCGGGGGGGCAATGATGGTACAGTCTAGGGGCGTAGGCCATTGTCGCTATCCATACAACACAGTATTGATATGCGGGACATATATCATGCTTTCGATTTCACAATCTTGCCCAGAGACGGATGCACGATCTGCTCGTGGAGGGCCGAACCCGCTGGCACCTAGTCGCCGACCCGTCAGTTCCGTAGCCGGGATAGCTGAGAGGGTACATACCATGGGGAACACGTGCTCATTCTTCTCCACGACGCACTCCAGGACGACGGGCTTCGCGCCGTCGTACTCGAGGAACTCCTTCATCTTCGCGGGGAGCTCTTCGGCGTTGGTGCACCGGATGGCGTGCACGCCCATTGCCTGAGCGAGCAGCACAAAATTGGGGTTCACCATCGTCGTATGCGAGTACCGGGCCTCATAGAATAGATCTATGCGAGATTGAGATGAGATCTAATCTAACATGTTAAGTAAGAGCAGGCTGACCTTGCCACTGCACGACCATGCCCTGGAATTCGTTGTTCATGATGAGCACCTTGACGCCGATGTTGTACTGGGAGGCCGTGGCGAGCTCCATCGCAGTCATGCTGAACGAGGCATCTCCATCGATGTCGATGACCGTCTTGTGTGGTGCGGCAACTTTCGCGCCGATCGAAGCTGGAAGACCGAATCCCATAGTCTACGAGAGATGAGAGGTAAGTATGATGTCTTGCTTGGAAACGGGAGCGGGCTTACCCCGAGACCACCAGAGGTGATCATTGTGCGAGGGTGTTTCCACCGGAAGTGTTGGGCAGCCCACATCTGATGCTGCCCCACACCCGTCGCAATGATAATATCCTCCTTCCGATGCGCAGTCTGCGCGTCGAGCTCCTCAATGACCTCCTGCGGCTTCATCTTCTCCCCCTTCGCCGTGACAGACTTTATATACGTGAACGGGTACTTGCGCTTCCACTCCTTGATATCGCTGAACCAGTCCGCACGGGGTGAGCTGCGGATCATAGGCACGAGGGCGGCCAAGTTTGTCACCACGTCCCCGAGAATGGGGATCGATGCCTCCACAACCTTGTTGATATTCTTTGGCTGAATCTCGAAATGAATGATTCCGCCCCGGCCCTGTGCCGCCGCCGCACGTGCAGCCGGCGCGAAGGTGTCCACCTTCCCAGTCACGCGGTCATCGAAGCGGCCCCCGAGAGCGATGATCACATCCGCCTGTTGCATCGCGAAGTTAGCATACGCACTCCCGTGCATGCCGAGCATGTGTAAGCTACGTTCGTTCGTCTCATCGAACGCGCCGAGGCCCTGCAGCGTGGTGCACACGGGGATGTTGCCCTTCTCCACTAGTTGCGCAAGGAGCTTCGGCCCCATGGGAGAGGATAGAACGCCGTTGCCCGCATATATGATGGGCCGTTGCGCCTGGTTGATCAACGCCGCGGCCTGTTTGATTAGGCCCGCATCGGTGGGCGGCTCCATCATCTGCAAGGGATTCGAAGGAAGCCCGAGGTTGATCCCGGGGGTGGTGGCCTTGTACGGCAGCGGCGTGCGGAGAATCCCTGCAGTAACATCCTTAGGAAGATCAACCAACACGGGTCCGGGGCGCCCGGAAGTCGCGATCTTGAATGCTTCATTGATTCGGCGCGGCAGCTCTGCAATATCTTTAACCATCACGTTCCATTTCGTGCAGCTTCTAGAGATGCCGACGATATCGGCCTCTTGAAATGCGTCCGAGCCGATGGCAGAGGTCGCTACCTGCCCGGTGAACACGACAAGGGGGACGCCATCACTGAGCGCGTCTTGCATTGGTGTGACGACATTGGTTGCACCGGGGCCTGAAGTGACGAGGACGACACCAGGCTTGCCCGACACGCGGGCGTAACCTTCCGCCATATGTCCTGCGCCTTGTTCATGTCGGGGGAGAATGAAGTCGAAATGTGGTGATTGATAGATGGCGTCGAATACGGGGAGGATAGCGCCTCCGGGGTAGCCAAAGATATGTTTGACCCCATGGCGGAGCATCATCTCATGGAAGATCTCCCCACCGGATAGACCCACGAATGTGTGGTCCAGAGGGGTATTGGGAGCGGGCCCGGGCCCGGACATCGGCGACGGGAGATGGACATTGACATTGTTGGGAGATGGGACCTGCTGGAATCCGGGTGCGGCGACCGGACGGCTGAAGTAAAAAAAATTGAACGAGAGTCAGAAAGGTGGATGAGTGTCATAATAGCTTGTTGTATACACTGGGGGTGCCACTGCGGCATTTTGTGTTGTTGAACGGCTGATGTTGCGAGCATGTTCCCGAACGCGGGATTTTGCTTCAACCATGGAGGCCCCTGCCGTTGTTGAACGACATCGCACGAAGGATGCGGGGCTTTTGGGTGCGCCTTGGATGCGCATTCTGGTCGCTGGAAACGACATGAAGGGAAGAGGGAACGGTAATGAGTGGAAGGGAAGTGCGGGTGAAATTCAGGGGCTTTCAAGAAGTTTTTGAATCTTTTGATGACTCGACCAATAAGCGGCCGATGATGACCTCGGCCGATGACAAACGACACGTGGCTTGCTTCGGATGAATTCTTTTGAATACAATTGCCTCATGCAACTGGGCCGTCGCGGGAACATACACTGATGATTCCATGATATTATTAACCAAGCTTCAAACATAAATCCATGATCTGTGATACGACAAACATAGCCGAACCCACTCGCCCACCATCCCTCGCGCGTCGCGCCGATTCACATGGCGGATTGCCAGGATGCTTCCCATCAGACATCCGCTCAAGTCACAGCTCCAAGAATATGCTATATATGGTCCATGTTTCGTGGGGAGCAGCCAAATGGAAAACCCACTGCTCGATCCACGGGCCTGGGTACAAGTCCAAACATAAACATATGTTGATACAGACAGTGCTGGGTCTGGAGAAAATGAGCTCTCCGTCTGGCAACCGTGATGAGAGCACTCACACAAAGACCCTTCCCCTTTGAAAGACTACCGCATATCCCAGTAGTAGCGGCGAGGGCGGTGAGCGGCTGGGTCCGAGTGTAATGATGTTTTGCTGTCCCGAAGCGCAGCAGGAGATGGCTATGTGATATTAGCCTGCAATCTACCCGTGCTGTGGAATGTGCACACCCTCGATATTTCTTCAATAAGATCTGTTTGATTGCGCTGTTCTGCTTTCTCCAACGCTGCGTCCATTCTGTCTTGGTTTCTCCTTCTTTGCTTCCTCCGGAGTTGAACCACAAAA
Source organism: Collybia sp. MG36 (assembly GCA_003313185.1). Taxonomy (NCBI): domain Eukaryota; kingdom Fungi; phylum Basidiomycota; class Agaricomycetes; order Agaricales; family Clitocybaceae; genus Collybia; species Collybia sp. MG36. Next base: position 26,811 of record QGOG01001512.1, read on the forward strand.
ACCGCAGCGATGGCAATGAAGAGGCACACTGCAGCCACATCAGCCACTGCACCGAAAACATATGAACGACAAGCACTAACCAAAAACGGCGACGATGGCTATCTCCCACTCCGTACCCAGATGCCCCGATTTCGGCCTTTTACTAGTCGTGAGCTGGGTAGTCGTGTGTGAGAAAAAGGAGACGCACCCTTGGTGGTCCCCAGTCAATGAAGGCGACATGATACAAACTGACCAGACGAGAATGTAACAAGGGCAGTCGGAGGTGCTGAGGCTTTATATATACGAAACATCCAAGCAGCTGGGCGTCAGCGTAACATATGCCAAGCCTGGCTTATGTGAATCGTAACCTCAAATGCCAAGTCGCTTGGGCCAAGCTCGGTATGTTCCAAGGGCCAGGCGCCAATAGGGAACATTCATATGTGCTGTGAGACTTGGACAGCCACCAAGGAAGAGGAGGTGAATATTTGTGGTTATGAGTGGATGAGAACAAGTAGAGCTGTTAGAATGTATACAAATAATTCCATTATGCTATGCAAAGTCGGGAACGAGGCTACAAGTGTACATGTCATCTCTCCGGCAAATTTTGGATTCCTCGCCAAGCATATTCCAACGGCTCACCCAACCTGAGGATCCCACCAGTCCAACAATAAGTGTGCAAAGCACGCTGTCTCAATTCGTCTTTACACCCACGCCGCCATCACGCCGGAACACATCAAATTCTCAGAGTCATAGTTCGTGATGAGAATGAACAGTATACGCAGTGCAGTGCGCACCATGAGCACCAGTGCCTCTTTCGTTACGCACGGCAAGAAAGTAAGTCCAGCCAAGGCCCGAGTTCACCTTCACTTTGACGCCCAAGGGAACCCAAGATTGTCGCTATTGGTCGCAACTACGCCGAGCACATCAAGGAGCTCAATAACACCACGCCAAAGGAGCCCTTCTTCTTCCTCAAGCCCACCTCCAGCTATCTCGCTTCAGGAGGCAAGCTTGAGATTCCAAATGGCATCGTCGCACACCACGAAGGCTTGTGTTTCACCTCGGTGTTTCCTTGGTTTGCCTAATTTGATCCCCAGTTGAGCTCGGCCTCGTCATCGGCAAAGGCGGGAGAGACATCACCCAAGCCGACGCCGACTCGCACATTGCAGGATACAGTGCGTCATATCACCCCCTCGGCAGCACCCGTAATAATCAACCGCCAAGCCTTGGCAGTCGACATGACAGCTAGGAATCTCCAGAACAAGGTTAGGAAGCAGGGCCTCCCGTGGTCGGCTGCAAAGGGCTTCGACACTTTCACGCCAATCGGGTGCGCGCGCGGTGGCTCAGTATTCTTGGGTCAGCGGCTAATGAGCGCGCAGCTCTTTCATCCCAAAAGCGAGCGTAGGAGATCCGCATGATTTGAGGCTCTCCCTGCAGGCGAGTGTCTTCTCGGCGCGCGTTGCCTCGCTTGGTTTCCTTATCCTGTTGCGTGCCAGATCAACCATGAGATCAAGCAGAACGGCACCACTGCCGACATGATATTCCGTATACCCAGGTTGATTGAGCACATCTCCTCGATCATGACGCTTGAGGTTAGCCATGCCGCTTCCTGCACTAGAAGCACCTCCTCACTCACCACCTGCCCCACAGGAGGGCGACCTGATCCTGACTGGCACACCGTCGGGCGTTGGCCCTGTCGTAGCGGGAGACAACGTACACTGTGTACTTGCTGACGCGCAGGGGGGCGAGCTAGTGACCCTCGACTTCAAGGCGGTCGCGAGAGAGGGTGGATACAAGTTCACGGAAGACTAATGTTCCTGAGCACTACCGCGCTCCGTATGGTAGCAGCCTCGAATAGAGTCCGTGTCGGGGATCTATACAACTATTACTCGGAACTCTGATACGCGGCGACGCGGTGGGTGTGACTGGAAGTAACAACGTTATTTAGTAGAGGAAGAACATCAGGCCCGCGACCCGACTCTGGTCTCAAAGTTTATTACTTTATTGCCACCGCGACGAGTCGTTTCAGGAGGGAGGTTCAATCCCTCGTCGCCTGACCAGCAGGTCGCCTGGAGACACCATCGGACCGCTGGCCGAAGAAGCACCGAAAAAGGCTAAATACCAAATTGTCATGGATGGGGTAAAAGTGTGCTATACTTATCCGGGCGGGGTGGGCGCAGCCGACGCCTTCGTAACCATGCGTACACCCTGCAGCTGGTGTGTTTTGGCATTTCGATCACATTAGCCCTTGAAGCACCCAGCCCACATGAAAAGGGACTCGCCATGTCGCGATGTTGAGGCTGGGCGCGACTGGTCTTCGTGTCTTTGTCTTCGGCCAACACGCGGCATATCGCGCCCAATTACAAGTATAACAGGAGGACTGGCCTCGAGTAAAGCAATATGTCAAGTTGTCCCAGCGTGTTTATCTTCCATAATTGCATCCCAATACATGAATGAGCCTAACTAAGCCGCGCATGTACGAGCGATGTGGCTCGAACCGAGCTGCAGTGCCCCAGCACCCCACTCCAGTCTATCTCCTGGGGTTGGGCGACCCCTCTGAGAACCCGCCAGACCCCTCCGACCCAGTCTCATCCGACGCCCCGGTACTGCCAGTGAGGGTCCAGCTACCCGCCGTCGGCGTCAACTCCCCGTCATGCGCGGTCTGAAAATCCCCAAAATCGCCGAAACTCTCAAAGGACGCATCCTCCGCTTCATCGGAGAAGGACGACGAGAATGTGAAAGGGTCGGAATCGCTCGCTGACGCGTCAGAGAAGGGGCCAAATGTATCCTGCGCAAAATAGGGAGAGTCAGGTGATGACGTGCTGCGGGAGGTCAGGGCGTACGTCATTCTCTGCGTTGAAAGGATCTTCTATTGAGCGGGTACCAGGACTATTGGGCTCAAAGGTGTCCTAATATTGGAACGCCGCTGGTCAGTGCAATCAGCAGCGCGCGAGGAAACATTTACATCAAATCCGGTTGTCCTGAGCGGTCTGCGTTCATTGCCTTGATGACGCGCGGACACCGGTGGATTGCCCAAGCTGAATGTGGAATGCGACAACCACCCGCCGTCATCATCATCGTCATCCGACTCGGACGACCCAAAGTGATCCGGCGCGTGCATTTCCTGTGCAAGATATCGCGCAAACTAAGGGTAGCGGTAAGACTGTGCGATGGGGTGGGAACATCACATACGTGGGGGACGCTCCCATCCTCATCGTCCTCATCATCATCCATAGGCGCGGGCTCAAAGTCCGCACTTGTTTCGCGGGTGGGGCGGGCGCCACTTGCGCGGCGAAATTCGCCCCGCGGTTCGTGATCACCGTTTTGACCCCCGGTGGTAACGAGCGAGTTTGGATCCTCATCGTCCACTTTCCACCGCGCGATGTTCCGGGCAATACCAGGCGCAACGACGGGCTTTCCGCCACCCAAAAGCCGCGTATCTTTTTTTCGAGTTTCGTTGTACCTCCCAGTGACATACTGGTCCCACTCTGGGTCTGGCGCGTACTGGATTATGATAAGCCGGAGTTCGGGAGGGAAGCGCTCTAGTGCTACTATCACGTCTTCGGAGATGAGGGTGAGGTGACCCATGTATCCCAAGCGTAGGCCTTTCTGCTTGGCGCTAAAGATGATTAGATTAGGGGATTGAGAGTGTGCCTTATGATAGACCCGACCTTTCAGCGTCATTTTTTTTCTGACCCTCCACTATCCGATACATCAGCCGCGCATCCCGGAACAGTGCAATCGCTAGTTCGCGATTTAGCCCACTTTCCACGTGGCCGGTCAACACTTGGTGTACAAGGTCGTATACCGCGCTATGGAGAAAGTTATTCCACGGGAACTCAAAGAACAGATCCTATAGCTGTCAGGAAGCGACCAACAGCAGTATAATATACAGGAAATCTTACCAGCATGGACGATAACACATTTGTATCCAGGAACCCGCGTTTCAGTTTCTCGCCGATAGGGGGAGGCGCTTCGGGTATGTTATCTGACGTCGCCGCCCGACGGGAGCTCCTCCGCGACCCATGTGAGCGTGTTTCTGAATTCTTGCCAAAAGAACCGGTCCTAGATAGTGCGGCACCCTGAGCGGCAATTTCTGAGGGTGGCGGTAACGAGGCAGCGTTGGGGGAGGATGGGACAACCACTGGGGGTTCGGGCAGGGACGACTCTGCCGGCGACGGGGAGAGCTCCAGCTGCTGTGGTTCGTCGTACATCACTATTTCTTCCATGGCGTCGTCGTCTGAGCTCCCTGGTTCATCGTCGCTCATGTCCTCGTCAGAGTCCATCAGGTCGGTACCGTGGTTTGTCACAGGGAGGTCGTGGGGGGAGGGTTGTTCGTCGTTTGACTCGTCCATTGATTCGCGACGGTCGTTTTCTTCACCCGGGTTCAAGGATATAACCTGGGCTAATTCCTCCAAGGCGGAAAGCCCGCCTTGCAATCTTCCCTCGTTATCATATAGGCGATTATACTCCGCAGGTCGATTCAAGAGCGACATATTAGAGCAGTGCAGTAATTCTGCAAATAATTCGCAGATACGATAGCGTTCAAATGTGAGCGGAATGATGGAGCCGACTGTTGTGAGGATAGGACCATTCTTTCAGGCGATGAGGGGATATACAATAACAAGGTAGAGTACGACGAACCAGAGAACGCGGTGCCCGGAGGATGCGCTGGAAATCAGCTAGCCGATCCAGCGTGATTTCCAGGACGGAGCCCAGGTGAACGACCCCCATCCGGTCGACCATCTCTTTCATAGCTTGTTCGAGCCCCTCGCGGCTATCGTCCGATTGTAGATGTGTTTGTTGCTGCACTTGGATGAGCCGATTGCGGAGTGTGTGGAAGAGGTAGGGTTCGAAATAATCAGAGTTATTTTTGCGGATAAGTTCTATGATGATGGATATGGAGTGAACGACGGAGGATGTTGATGATTCGAGGTTGGGGAGCTCCGTCGTTGATGTTGACAAGTCACTGGTGGAATTTCCTGAATTAGGCAGGGCTTTATTGTTGGGTCCAAAGTCGTGCAAAATGTATGACACGAGCGTTGATATACTGTTCTTGTGCGCGAGTTCGCGAGCGAAACGATTGGACGCGGGCCCGTTCTGGAGGCCTTCTGTGAGACCTGCGCCGGGGGAAGGGGTGGCCATGGATATTATTCCTTTGATAAGTTCTGCCACGACGGCATGGATGTCGCTGGTATGTTCAGGTGATAGGAGCTCTATTAGCCGACCCATGAGGTTTTCAGAGGATAACCACTGTCCGGGTCAATATAAGGCATCAGATATGAGAACCCTGAACGCACCTCAAGCACTCCTGCCCCACTCGGATTTTCGTCGAGCTGGATAATGCGAACCAGCAAATCAACAAATGAGGGTGTCTCGACGTGGTTGAGGAGTCGCTGTACGACTGAAGGTTGAGATTGGATGAAGGCAAGCATCTGAGCACGCGAAGCTCGGCATGGATGAGAAACGCTGGGCAGGAGGAGCATTCACCTCGGCTGGCTTTTTGGTCAAAAAGACAGCATTGATTTTGGCAAAATGGGATGCCATGATCATTTGTGTTTTCATGTCATCAGGGGATGTCTCCAGCACTGTCTCCCAGAAGGGTATCAGCAATTGTGCTTGCTCGTTCACGCACGTCTCCACGATCGACCATATTTCGCTGCATAAGACCTCGGTGGCGACGTAGGGATATCTGAGGGTGGTCGACGAGTGAAGTAGAAGTAGTTGAAGCGACAATCTAGACGCACTTGAATCTCCCCTTCTCCTCTCCTTCGATCTGGCCAGTCACATATGCGAGCAATCTTTGCAGCACATCTACCCTTTGAAAATAACCGAGTAGCCTGGTGTTTTGTGATTTGCATTCTTGCAGGAGGTCATCTTCGTCAAGAATGGCCTCAAGTGAAACGTCCTCCTTGTCCAGCAGGCTGTCTATTGCTGATCCATTGTGGAAGCCGAATCTATGGCAAAAGCACCGCAGTACTAAGCATTATGATCGTCGCGACGAGTTTGATTTCAGACTACCTCCAGAACATGGGAACTGGTTCGTTTGGTGTAGCCGTGGGGGTGGAGGAAGAGAGGAGAAATGGCCGTGGTTATGGCCGTCAGAGCTGCCGACGCGTCCCCCAGACAAGCCCGCTTGCGGTCTATCCTGGCCACACTTATCACTCCTAAGATAAGGCTACTTGTATCCAGGATATAGGGGTCCTCCAATATAATCATTGGTGTAGCGATAAGTTATGCAATCTACTCTACACAATAAAAGCAAGTAGAATAAAGTCCTCAAAACTTGTCAGACGACCACAAATCAATAAGAATCACAGGAACCACAGATGGGTAAGACTCACTCGAATCTGGTAGGAGCCGCTCGCTTTAGTGAGGTAACGCACCCACTTGATACTTTGGTAATTGCTCTTCTCAAATACTTTCAAGAACCGAACGATCAGGCCCGAAGAAGTGAACATGAGAACCTGAAAATCAACGTCGATAGGCGGCCTCGCCCATACTTGTCGATTCGTGGTGCTGGTTAATTCCGCAATAGCGGAAAGAGTACATTCTTGGCCACCCTGTATCCGAGGCACCCTGCGTGATCCATGTTAAAATAGATGATTGGAAAGGTATCGAAAAACCTACTTCCATACAACAACATTTTCTGCGGGAACATATTTCGCCTTTCCGTTAGCTACTTTGCAATCAACAGTAGTTGTATTGAGGGGTGTTGGTATTCGGAGCACAACATTCGTTGCCGATAGCTTGTTGTTAAAATTGGCCTTGACTGTGACGGCGTAGGACACCTGCGTGGTCCCAATCTCGTTCACGGTGGGGATGATGCGCAGTGGCAATTTGACGTTGGATGTCGATCGGTATCTATTCAAGATGAGTGACGAGCATTGGACCGCGAAATACCCATACCTCATGAGTTCAAACTCCCCATCGGGAGGGATAAAACTGATTGTGCGAGTTGCATCAAAATCGTTCAGTCGAACACACTGATGAAATCGACAATCATCAAGCTCAACAGCATCACTGATACCGCGTTCGTTCTTGTCAATGACGAGCTTATCGTTGAGTCCAAATTTACACTCTGGCGTGCCGGACAGATATGCCCGCATTTGAATGTGTCCATCCACGTCCGCCCGTAGCACAGTGCCTGCTGTTATTGAGAAGAGTGAGGCGACTACGGAAAGTACCACGTACCCTTTGCACTCATGCTCAGATTGACAGTTTCTATCACATCAACGAAGGCCTCATTCTTCTTATACTTGACATCCCCCCGCCGCCAGCTCGTGGCACCGGTAGCTTGAGTAGTGATTTTGGAGGATTCCTCCTATAGGTTGTTTGAGCGGTTCCATATCCACGAAAAATGATCCGCACCGCGGCTATTGCAGAAGAGACAATGCTTTCCGTTGTGATGTAAGTCTTCAGCGTATCGATTTCGCTGTTCTGGGGATACCCAAAGTCATTGATTTCTGTCTGACGTTAGACGCGAGCCGTAGAGTCACAGGTAGGCCATTTCTTACCATCGATGAGCTCATACACCAATACGAAGTTGTTCTTAATTGACTCTTCGTCGATTTTCCCAAAATATGACTTTGCGATATTGATGAAACGGTAGCAAAACTCAAATACAAGTGCAGCGTTTGCGTTGTTCCTGGGGGGTTGTTATCAGCAACAAAAGAGAAAAGAACAAAGAACTTACTTTGTTACAGCTACAACATAGAGGTTGTTTATCCGCACATGAAAGAAACTGGTAGAACCCAAGGTGATGATTGGTGATCGAACATCACTATTGGACACAACTTGTATCCGAAATACGTCGGCAATGGAACGTCTATATCATGATACAGTTGAGATGCGTGAGTTGTGTAGATGCCTATGGTCACACTTGAAGTCGGTACGGTAAAGCCTGGATATCAAAACCTACATTATAGTCAAGTCAGGCACGAAATACAAGCGCCATCGAGAAGCGCTTACCTCTCCCTTTTGGTTGAAAATAAAGAATGCCTACAAGTAATGAGTATCAGGCAAGCACCTGATTAATGCGAGACATACAGAAATCATTCCCCGTTCACTGCTGGCAACTACAAGTTGGGAGTCGGGTCGGTGATTATTATGATTACTTGATGTGGTGCAATCCCCTCATCGGAGTCATCGGGCCTTTTGCTTTCGCCACATGACCATCGTTCCTCACGCGTTCATGGGCGCGACATTCCCACCCCCTAGGTTCTTAGTTCCACTTCCTCCTCATTCCGTAGCTTTTCTTCGCATCTTTTAATATGAATCATCTCACCCGGCCTTAATGCTGCTCGAGAACATTGGATACGGGGATTTCTCGGCTTGGGCCCTCGCTACTTAAGTTTGGATGCAGCGCTGGTAGCTACTAGCATAAATCGTAAATTCTCAGTTCCGCCGCCATGTTATTCAATATCATCTCTTTATCTGCCTGCGCGCTTGCTTTTACATCCCTGGTCGACGGAAAGCTGACCTGGAGTGGCACAAAATTTTTATTTGCCTTTGGGGATTCGTACACAACGGATGGTTGGTGCGAGCACAGTGGTAGCTCGAATCCGCTAATATTTTTTTGCGTAGGCTTTAATATTTCCGCTGGGGTTGCGTCTCCTGTCCCCGGTTTTGTACGCCGCGCATATTCCCACTGTCTTTCATAGCTCATAGTATGATGTCCTTAGACCTCGTCCAATGGCCCAAATTGGGTGCAGTTCCTCGGTAAGACTAATTCCCCCAACCTTGAAATACCAGGCTTAATTTAGTGCAGGCGGTACATATAACGTTACCAATACTCAGGTCATTCTTTTGCGATGTATCACATCCACAGCGGTCCTCTTACATAACCCAGGTGTTCGATCTCGCATCCGGGGGTGCAACAATCGACGCTGCCCTCGTTACACCCTTCTTGCCAACTGTATTGTGAGTAATTCCGGGTGACAGAAGGCTCTATCCTCAGAGATACTGGAGATCCATCGTTGACCAGGTAACCCAATTCAAGAATATTTTGGCACCAAAACCTGCAGGTGCACAGTGGCAGAGTTCAAATTCGCTCTTTGCATTTTGGATTGGAATAAATGATGTTGTGAGTTATCCATTTTTTCGTCGAACCGTTCCAAATAATGGTCCAATACAGGGCAATTCGTTTGGTTGGGTAAGGCTCAATCAGCTTATCATTGCACTCGATCCTCATGCAAACTTTAGACCAACATATCTCAATCACAGTTTCACACCGTTCTGATGAATCGCCTCACAACGCAGGAACGTTGTCTACGTTTAATTCGCTTCTAAATCTGACCATCGCGGCAGATCGAAGAACTGTACCAAGAGGGGGCACGATCATTTCTTTTCCTGACGGTCCCACCCACCGATCGATCACCACTAATTCTCCAACAAGGACCAGCTGTTGTTGCCAAGCTGACTCCTGCACTTGCAGATTACAATCAGCAGCTGCGAACCACAGCAAGGAAATTCCAAGACCGACACCCGGATCTCGACCAGGTCACCGTGTTTGATACCCAGCCGGTGTTCAACATACTCCTAGATAATGCTAAAAATCTAGGATTTGTGAATTCTACTGGCTTCTGCGAGGCTTACCAGAACGGAACACCACAATTGACGACAGAAATACCTCCTTGTGCACCTGTGTCATCTTACTTGTTTGTCCCTTCCACATATACACCCTGGTGACGATTTTGAATATCCTCAACAGCTGGCTTAACTCGCTTCATCCATTATTCACCGTCCACAAGTGAGTATCCACTGTAATCTATCTACGCTCAACCAAGCCAATATCATCATAGCATCCTGGCTCACGCAATCTCAACCGTGCTTAGCGCATAGCTGAGGTATTGTCATTTTTGGGTGTTTGGTAGTTCACACATTGATGCAAAAGAGTGGTGTGGTTCAAGTGAATGTGACAGTAGCCGACATTGAGCATACTAGGGATGTTTCTATATAACACCCATACGAGGGGAAAACCATAAATCACCGATAAGATAACATGAAAACTTGGCGCCAATAATACCCAATCCTTCAGAAATTGGACATCAGCGGTGGTAAGGCACGGGGGTAGAAGGATATCTCACAAAGTGATATCCGCGTGAAGAGTGCCTGCGCATTATTCGTGAACAAATTCTGCTTGTCGTTCGCATCAAGGAGAGTGGAGTTTTGGACTGCCGCAAGAGAGGCTGCTTGTGTAAACGAGGGGGCGTATGGATAATCCTGAAACGGATTTTGTCAGATAATGGATACACAACTTGAGGGAAGGATGCCAACAGTTCCGAAGAGTAGTTGGGATTTCGGAATACCATATCCTAGAAGTCCTGCCACCTGGTGGTAATACGTTGGGCCAGCGGAATCCCACCAGAATCTAACAACCATCAATATCATTGGGAACGAGAAATGCAGAGAAACAATTACCGGGTGGAATATATGTTCATCGAAGAGGCATATAGCGCAGGTACAGATTTGAGTATGCGATCAATGGTTGCTGGAAAAGCTCCTCCAACTATGATCCACTATGAATAAGAATCTGATACAGCGGAAGATTATAACGCACCATGAGGAATAACGTAGTTGATGTTGGTGAAATTGTGAATGGTCTGCGTGAGAGTCAAATCCATCAGGGTTCGGGCTGTCTCGAAGCTAGCACGGATGTCAGGCAAGATCGAACCCGAAGTTATGACCACGCACTAGAATTCAATGTTGCCCGTGGGGTACTGTGTTGGATTTGCCTCGATGAGATTATTGCCGACTTTGACAAAAGGAGTGCTGGGATGGATATAAAGTATTTGCTTGCCGCCAAACTGATTGAGGAAATCAAAGAATGGTCGTAGCTGAGGATTACCGAGGTAAACGCCTTCCGTGTTGGATTGCAGGAAGACCCCAGCGGCACCAAGCTTGCTAATAGCATACGTCGCTTCCACGATCGCCTCTTGGGTATATGGGAATGGTACAACAGCGTAGAAGGACAGCCGTTCAGGATAAGCCCTGCAGTAGGCCGCAGCTTGCTCATTGAGCAAGCGAGCAAGAGCAATTGTTTGGCCCTTCTGCCCTGGAAAAATGTTGGGACCAGGGGCAGAAAAAGCGATAATGGACCGCTTGATCCCCTCCGCATCCATGAAAGCAAGATGACCACTCAAGGTCCAGTTAGGTGTTGGGTTTCCACCCGTGATCGGAACAAGCGATCTATACCAAGACGGAACAATATGAGCTTGGGCACGCGTCAGTTCAGGAAATTATCCGGAAAGAGAAAAAAATAACCGTGAACATCGATGATTGAAGGGTTTGCACGGAGACCAATTGTGTCATCTCGCTTCGTTGCCCCCGTCGAGACGGCAGAGATCTCAGAAAATGCCACATCAAGGAAGCTCAGCACGGTTAGATCAATGTCATCTGCCACAAAACAGTTGAGCCTACATACACAGATCATAAGCGCAGAATAAAATGTGATGACATACCCGCTTCGGCGTTATCAACAATCTGTTGAGTCGTACTCTCTCCGGGTTCTCCAAAAACGACGGGAAGGCACAATGTCAAAAAAATACCTAAAACTTGGACCACGGTGCATTTCATGATGGGTGGTGGTGTCGGAACTTGGAAGCCTGAAGTGGGAAATTGAGTCCAGCAGAGGTGAATCTATATGTGGTGTGAGCACACCTGATAGAAAGCCTTGATTTCGCCACGGCCATTGGATAATCAGATATTCCAGACAGAACCCGACAACTCACAAGCGATGAAAATCCAAAATGTGCCTAAGGTACACCTCCCAAGCTTTCAACGTCGCCCATGGATGCCCCCCCTATTGGTGCCTGTTTTCACTGTACCTCGGCTCTTGGGAATAATCAGGTCCAGCACCAGGGTAGGTAGGCAGGAAGGGAAGGGAGTGGGCCAACGATGGTGAACGTCCTATTCACTCAAGAGTGTTTGATCACTAAACAACCCCATCACGACGATTTTCCAATTCCGGGGATACATCTACACTGGCAGAGCGGCCAATGCGCGACGACCCTACACCTTTGGCCTACATCAAAAGGATCAACCAAAAAGCTGGATCGCTCTGGCTGGTCTGGAGATCTGACACAAACCCCCAAACCCCTACGCAGTGTCGGCACCGCCAGGGCTAGAGAACACTGCCATTCGCACGCCGCTTCCTCCGGAACCGAAATCTATGTGTACGCCGGCGCAAGTGCTTCCTGCTTGACAGATATTTTTTTGAAACCATGTATGCTCTTGCATGAATACACAATTTTCCTCAAACTGGTGGGGGCAAACATTGAATGGAAACTCCGTTGCGACCGATTGGGGACTTGTCCAACAATAATCAACCAGGCTCGTGGGTCCGTGTTTTTGTGCGACGCCTCCTTACGTCGGCCGTTTTCGCACTAATGTACAATCACGCCATTCGTCTCGGGACTTGCTTGCTTCTCTCGGGTGTCGAATGTGCCAGCGACCTACTGGCAGAGCACCAAGCTCTCGCCTGTCGGGCGGGGCCTTGTGCTTCCTTGTGGTTTTTTCAGATATCATCATTTATTTGCATCAAAACTATCGTGAATGGTAACGGTGCGCCAAGCGGTTGCTCTAAGGTCATCGCGGGAATTTGACACACCCTCACAGGTGCCTCGCAGGAGTTTCGTCCGGACTTTGTCAGAATCTTCGGGTAGATCCCCCTCGACCCCAAAATGGACCGAGACCCTCATGCTTTCTCCTTGCAGTTTGGTTACAAATGACATCGTCGAACCCAATCTAATTCCTCATTAGAATAAGCGAGGGTTGAATTTATCGGATCGTTATCTTGGCTGAACCGATAAGAGAACCCTCAATGTCACTCCCAACTCGTTAGCCACAGACAAAAAGAAGGCGCTGTTCCGTGTACGCTCGAGGGCCGGATCCTTTTGGATACAATTTCAAGCTCACGAGGTTTTCTCAGGTTCGGATAAGCATCATATATAACTTCACCTGCAGATGCAACCGCAGACATCCACCCGTCCACTGGGAACGAATCATCATGACCAAGAACTGGAAGGACCCCGCAGAAATAGCACGAGATAGTCGTAGGCAACCTATCCCCTTACCGACGTTTCTATGTGTTGACACTGACTTTGTGGCCTCCAGGTGTATTTGCTGCCTTTGTATTAGTCTTATGTGGAGTTGCAGCATGGGATGTTTTGAAAACCCTCCGGTTTGATGTTTCTATCTTGACTGGACGAAGGCCCTGGAGATGGCCGATGGTGAGTTGCCCTCCACATCCGTCTTAGTTCAGTTGTTGACCATGGTCAGGCTTTATATTTTATATGTAGAATTTCAATGCTCCTGCACATCTTCGCCCTCGCTGTGAATTTGAATGCGATACAAGAGATCCCATGTCAACAAGTCACTTGGATATCCAAGGGTGTGTAATATCCCTCCTCTTTATATCGTGCTAGCTCAGATTATACAAGTGACTGATGCCGTTGGAACTTGCCTGTCATCATTTATTCTCATCATGCGAACGCATGCGGTTTGGAACCGCCAGCTCAAGGTGGCCATCCCATTGGGCGTTTTATTCTTGGGGCAAATTGTATTATGGACACAAAGTAAGGCACAAACTACAATGATTTTGAATGCCAGGTTGATAACCACCACCAAGCTTTCCGATATTCGCGAGCCAAATGGAACCCCCAACGCAATGTATGTGCCGTGATCTCGACTGCTCCAAGGCCCTTGCTCGTCTCCGTCTTTGCCTATAGTATGAGTTCCATTGATGCAATCATTGTTCCTCACTCACTTTGGTGTTCAGCAATGGCATTTGATCTTGTTATCTTATTGTTGTGCAGCTTCAAATTGGGTACAGCAAGCCGTTCGAGCACTCTGGCACATCTTCTGTTACGGGACGGCATTGTATGTGCACTTACTTTTTTCAGTTCATTCACACATGCCTCACAACCCCGTCAGGGATACTTTTGCGCTGCTTTCGGGGCTAACCTTGTTCAAACGATTATGGCAGCGCTCGCCCTCAATCCCGTGATGAACATCATTGCCCTGCCATTTGCCCTGGTCGTGTCGGTGATCGCAGCCACGACCGTTTTCCGAAATGTGTTTATACTCTACGATGGTTTTTCAACTGATTACACGAAACACAAAGCATCCGGCGCTTCATCAACCAGGGCCGACACCGACATGCGCTTTGTGACCACCCCACGCGTCAAAATGGGGTCAGGGGGGTCGACCACACATCGATTCACGACTGATATCCCTCTGAATGATTTTAAAAGTCAAAATAACGCCTCCATATCGGTTCATCGCGTTGTCGATGTCGATGTCGATGGTGTCCCGGTATGTTTATTTTTTTTTACCCTACGACATTGAGCTGAATACGGTCCAGATGGACGATGCGCCGTCGCGAAAAAGTTTGGTGGAAAAACAGGCGATAGGCCTATAACCGCGACGAAACGTGAGATTATTGGTCATTTATGAACAGAAGAAAAAAAAATAGTGCTTGCACGATGTAGTTTGGGAGAGTTTGGATATTTTTCTACGACCAGATGAGGTCGAAATTACTGTAAAAAAAATACAATGGGTTTTTCCCCAGCAATTGAAGGTCTTACGAGTTCTTGTTCGTCAGTAGCGGCCCAGGGAATGGCTAGGTGAAGGATGAGATCTTGAGATACCGAACTACAAGTCCGTGCCGTAGCCCGCATATGTCTTGATAACTTCAATGCCGCATCCTTCCATTGCAGAGAAGTTGTAGGACATGGGAAATACGGTAATGCGCCTTTGAGCAGTGGTCAAATCCTTTCCACCTTTTCCCACCTTGTTCAGGCATTACAAGAGTTTGAGAGGCATCAAGATGAGGATCCTTGTGCGGGTTGGTGACCACACCGTCCACACGACACACGAATATGATTGTGGCTGGCCCGGGTATATGTACATACCAGGATTGCCAAATATATAAAGCTAATGAGCTGTTATGAGTCATCCCACAATCTTGGATCGAATTGTGGCGCTAGGTGGATTGCAACGCTTGCAGGAGCCTTACAAGCACTTGTCGTGAACGGTGTAATTAGTAATGTTTGGTTCCGAGGCAAAGGACAAACATCCGCAGTTTCTGTTTCGACGTTGCTTAGTCCAGGCATTACACCGTACAAACCCATTCGCCATCGCCCAGTGGACGAGTGGCAACCGAGGTTCAGGAATCGAGGATGGATGTCATTTCAAACACGAAGCGTCGATCCAGATCACCAAGCGAAAGTCGGCGCTCCCGCCGTCGCCGGGAAAAGCACCAGTCCGCTGCCAGATCGTCAGGCGCAAACACACCGGTCGAAGGCGGATCAGCCACAAAGCGGCCTAGGAGAAGTATACCGGATTCCAAGGGCGATAATTCCCACCAAGCGAGTACATCAGCGGGGTCATTCCAGGACGGAAATGATTTTATTTCGTTTGGTTTCTCCGACAGGTCAGATGAGGAATCTGAAAGCCTCAAGGCGACCCCGCATGTGAGATCCGATGCGGATAGCGAGGGCGGAGAACGCATCTCCACAGGAATAGCGAGGGCGGATGAGCCCACCCAACGCGAATGGGATAGAGGAAAATTACCGCAGCCACGGAATAAACGAACTCATGGGACTGCTTTTGATACGGATGACGGGCATGCACCGAAGAAACAATGGATGGAAGCAAAATCAAGAAAGTGTCCCTGGATGGACGGGTTAGACTGGGAGCGATGCAATAATGTCGCTGAAATGTCCGTCCGGCGTCCATGAACCCGCGCATGACCTAATCTTCCCGGCCAGGTTGCATTTTGAGGTGGACGCATTTGTGAATTGGATTTCCCCCACCCCGGTCGAGGATGAAATCCGTGGACTAATGGTCACTCTGATCTCCAATTGCGTCAAGGATGCCTTTCCCGACGCACAAGTTCTTCCTTTTGGGAGCTATCAAACGAAATTATATCTTCCCCTTGGGTGTGTCTCTCGATCACATTATGCGAAACGGTTCTCATACTGTTTACTCACAGGGATATCGATCTTGTTGTTCTGTCGGATTCCATGGCATACAGCAACAAGGTTAATGTCCTCCACGCTCTGGCCAATACTCTAAAACGATCTGGGATCACCTCAAGGGTTACTATAATCGCAAAGGCCAAAGTTCCTATCGTTAAATTTGTCACCAATCATGGGCGGTTCAATGTAGACATCAGTATCAATCAAGCGAACGGAATTACGTCAGGCAACATCATCAAAGGGTTCCTGAATAACATGATACATCACAGTGGAACCAATGGCAGCACCGCGTTACGCAGCCTCGTGATGATTGTCAAGGCTTTTCTCAGCCAGAGGAGTATGAATGAGGTGTATACTGGGGGCTTGGGGAGTTACAGCATCGTCTGTTTGGCTGTGAGCTTTCTTCAAATGCATCCAAAAATTCGTCGGGGTGAAATCAATCCGGAGAAAAACCTCGGTGTGTTGGTCATGGAGTTTTTCGAGCTATATGGGTGCTACTTCAACTACGAAGAAACTGGGATCTCGGTCAGGGATGGGGGCACGTATTTCAACAAGAGGCGTAGAGGGTGGTATGATCAACAAAAATCGGCTCTTTTGTCTATTGAGGATCCAGCAGACCCTTGTGGGCTATCTTTTCCATTGGTTCCTTGCCCTCTGCTCAGTTTTTTTTTTTTGACCAGCCAACGACATCTCCCGAGGATCATACGGGTTTCAAAAAGTTCGCACAACATTTGCGGGCGCTTACAACATTTTAACCGCCACCGCGTATCTCCGTGCCGGTATGATCACTGCGAGACGTGAAGGCCGATCAATGAGGCTGAGGCAAGAATATAGCCAGGATGACATGAGCATTCTTTCTAGCATAATGGGTATCACACAAGAGGTACCATCTGCTTCCTTGAATACTTCTATAATGATATTAAAACCCTGCCGCAGACAATCAATCATCGGAAATTGGCGCAAGAGGTTTATGATAATCGAACCCTACACAACATGCTTGGGCTGGCCCCTATCATCCTAGATAACACCCACGAGGCAGCACCGATTGGCTCATCATCGCGGGGGGCGCAAAGCGTTCGGTCTGCTTGGCGTGAAGCAGAAACAGATAGGCATTCAGACTATGAACACTACCACCGCAGCTATGGATCCAAACAATCCGACGAAGTAGACGGGGGAAGGTATAATATCAATAAAAAACCTAGAAAGCGAAGAAGGGCATCGCGTCGTGACGATGACTACGAGGTTTATCCCACGACGGACGATGACGACCACCCCCGACATCCCGTCAAAACCCCGAATAAGATTTCAGAAAAAGAGGATGGCGAATATCTCACCGATGACACTATTGACTCGAGAACAGACAGGCGTCGGTCATACTGGCTCTCCAAAGGGTTCAATGGTGTGGAAAGCGATTCATAGTATCTCAAATATCCCACTTGTTCAGATTTTTAATACGGTCTTTTGTTGTATGTGCACTCGTTGGTTAGCGTGTATTGTATAAACTGGCTTTCGGATCCATGTAGAAGCTGTAATATTAATTAATGAGACTTGACGTTGGTTATGTTACAGCATGTATTTAGTTTTTGTTGACAACCAGTTGGCCACAAGTTTTTGTCACTCATTCCCATCCGTCACCCCACAAGTAGGACTCTGGGCAATCCACGGCTACAAAAATCCCTTTTCTTTCCTCCTTCGTTTTTGTGAACGTTCCTTCGGTTTGGTGAAAGGAATCTCGCGGGTCGATATTACTTTCCGTTATTGGCCCTAGTCGAGATGTTAGTGTCAGGCCCTGCCCAAAGACTGTTACTGAATGGTGTCTAGGTCAAACTCTCGTATACAGCCACCGTCTGTGAATCTGAAGGAACGTATTGCCGCCTTACAGCAACGCAATGTTCCTCCTAGTCAGCGACCAGCGACAACCAATGCAACCTTAGGACCGGCGGCCACAGCACCCAGTGGCGGCCTGCGCGATAAAATCGCGAAGTTTGAAAGAAAGGGTGGTGTTCCAGTCCCTCGAGGTAGCTTTGGGCTCGGTGCTCCGCCACCAAGCGACAACCTCAAGCTACGAAAGAGAGGAGAACTGTATGGAAATCGTATTCCAGGGCCTTTGAGAGTGATGAGTGGTGGTCTACCGGGCAGGTCAGGCGTTACGCAGCCATTTACAGCATTTCCCCGGTCTGTATCCTTGTCAAACCCTAATGGTGGGGATACCACCCCGCGACCATCTCCAGTGACACCCGACTTCGGTATCGACCCCCCATCCACAAGCATCACTCCGTTGGATACGACCTTCGATATCGGATACTCGGGGTCAAACGTATCAGACGATGCCGTCAGCGTACAAGAAGAGTTTGATGACCATGATGATGATGCGTCAAGAGCGGGCTTTCATGAAACCTTGGATGTTCCCGTGTCGATCATAGTCTCATCAGAGGATGCGATGCCGGTTCCTGCTCAGCTATATGTTGATCCAGCATTGGCTGATTATCCAGTCGACAAGGAATCAACAGGCCGAGAAGAGGACGTCGTCCCTAACGATCCGGATGCGGAGGCTGGTAGTATCCATGAGGCAACCCTCACTCTTCCTATCGACGAACCGCTAGATCTTCTAGCTGTCCCTAGCGATGAGCCCCTCCCTGTTGAAGAAAACGGCGGGCAACCGCCAGAAGCCCCCGAACTCTTCACAAACGGCGATGCCGACACCCTGCGCAATTCAAATACCGAAGACTCTCATCAAGACTTTCATGCTAAAGCGGATTCATCTCCACCCTCAGACGATGAAATTTCACAACAGGTCATTGACGGGCAGGATATTTATGACGCTAGCCCTCCAGCACCCAGCTCAGACGAACAGTTCAATACGCCGTTAGAGTCAAGCACCCTGGGCGCGGTGGAAATCATCATTACCGAAGAACCCACTAGCGAACCAACAGGTCAGACTTGTCCCGACAATTTTGTTGAAATCTCCCAGGAAGTCGTTGAGGGGCAGGATATTCACGACGCTAGCCCTTCGACACCCAGCCCGGACAAACAGTTCAATACGCCTATAGAATCAAGCACCCTGGGCGCGGTAGAAATCATCATTACCGAGGCAACCACTAGCGAAACAAAAGGTCACACTTCTCCCGATAAGTTTACTGAAATCTCCCAGCAAGTCATTGGGGGGCAGGATATTCACGACGCTAGCACTCCGGCGCCCAGCCTAGAACAATTCAATGTGCCTTTAGAGTCAAGCACTCCAGCGGTGGTAGAAATCATCATCACAGAGGAACCCATTGGCGAAACCACAGGTCACACTTTTCCCGATGAGTTTGCCCCAGAATCCCCGATTGGCGTGGTATCGGGCGGTGGCGAAGATTCTGTATCACCCACGGAGCCAGAATTGCCGAGTGCTTTGTTTAGCGAATCTGCCGAGCCCCAGATCCTTCTCATTGAGTATCCCACCCTTGTAGCCGAGCCTGAAACTCCCAGTCGACCTCCCGATTCTCCTATCGCACGCCTTGCATATGATATCCCAGAGTCGACGGCATCCTCGCCCACAACCGATATGGTGGTTTTACCATCTAGCTCCTCCTTCGATCATGATCCATTTGCGCTCACCGTTGTTACACATTCGAACCCAAGACCCTTGAGCATGCTCGAAACAAATGCCAGCCCTAGCCATGTCACACTCGCACACCGAATCACACCTGTTACTAGCCGTGGTCGCCCCGTTTTTCTCCCTGCTCCTGCACCAGCCGCCTCTGAAGACCAGGACGAGCGCGAGTTTGGCTCGGTGTCTCTCCACAAAGCATCCCATTCCTTTTCCCACCCTCAAACTTACCATTCGCATTATTCAGACCCAAACCCGATCCCAACCAACTCAGACTCGACTTTCTCAGCTGTCGTTCATGGTAAAATCAAGGATCATTCTTCCCTCGCTCGCATCTCTTCAACACATCCTCCCGTTACGTCCCAGGTCTCACGAGTGAAACAGTCAGAAATGACAGAGGCACCTCCCAGTCCAGGGGCCTATGGTGATCTAGCTGCGCTCCTTGAAGAGGCTGCCTTACTTGAGGAAACGCTGTCCAATGGGGAGTTGCCAAGCGAGGCCGACCATTCCCCAGCTCGACCAGAAACCATTGTGACTCTGAGCCCAGCCATTGCAATCGTTGAAGAGGAGCCGCCGGTCCAGCTGGTTGCTCCAGTCAGATCACGAAGTTTCTTCCGCAATCCCATGGCGCGTCATGAATCCACAGCTAGGACTGAGCCGCATGCACGCGAAGCCCATGTCGGGGGGCTGCGTTCCGGATTCGTGACCCCGCCCAAGAAATCCGAGATCCCAACCCAGCAGATCACCGTCTCAGGCCCCATGCTAGACAACGGCAGCACGGTAACTGTGAGCATTGAAAATGACACCCCACCCACACCCCCCTCCAAGTCTCCTCGCCCACGATACCTGTCGGGTCTGCGGCGGCTGGCCAGCTCATCGCGGTCATCCCACGCGATGCCTGGGGCATATCCTCGCAACAGTATATCCACATCCTCTGAGATCTCATCTGAGGATTCCATGCCCGTCATCACACCGTCCGAACATAGCTTGGAGTCCTCGAGCTATGGGTCCATATCCGAATTCGGCCGCCGCTCCAGCCATGGATCTCATGTTCCGTGGCCATCTGTATCACCCAAGAAGAGCGGAGGAAGCATCAGTCGAGCTGCGTCGTTCGCCGAGAGGATATGGCACCGCGCGAGGACCAGGTCGACCGCTAGTGCCGTCAGTTCGGCCGAGATAGCAGGTCAGAATCCAACACAACCAGACCATTTTATCTGACCTGATACAGATCGATTAGCAGCTGAATCGATGGCAGAACCGATGCCACGACACCACCCGATGATGCCCTCGAGTGCGATCCCAGAAACATTGGAGCCCGTCCACAGTCGACGGGTGATCAGCCCCCCACCTCGTTCGGCGTCTCTTCGCGTAACCTCACCCAATACGTCACCTTATTTTTCAAGACCAGCAACTCCTTCACCCCATGACAACCACCCTCCATCCATTCTCTCAAGCTCTCAACCGCCGATCAGGAAAGACCTGATCCCGGCTCTGGCGGCAGACCGGCCGTCATCGTGGATCTCTGTATCCTCGACTGGCTCTTCGCTGGCGTCTCCCCTGTTCGACAAGGATCTCTTCGATGCCTTCCCTGGCGTACCGCAGATCATTCCACCAGCACCCACGGGGCACTACCGGAACAAGAGCAGACCTTCGCTCCCCATTCCCTCCTTTGAGCCGCTGACACCAGCTTTCTCACTACACTCATCGGGCGTACAGCCTTCCACTTCGACTGACCTGCATATTCACTCTACTCCAATTCCTCACGGGACAAAATCCCTTGGGCGTGCCTCCACCTCACCCTGGCTCCGCACATCCGCGGAGACCACAAGATGATGGATCACAACACAAGCGGAACAAATTACTCCTTAGTATACGCCCAGCGGGCCATCTATAATCCTATCCCTGTCCAGTATCTCACATTTATATGGCGTCTTTGCATCCGCTTTCGTTAATTTCCCATGTAAGCAATATATCAATCGCTTTGGAAACTTTTTCATTGTTCCACACACGCAAGCTCGGATTATCAATGATCTGTCAGTGTCTTGCAGTTGCATGAAGAGCGAGTAAAGTGGCATGCGATTGTTTAGCACTCGTACTTCTGCACTGTCAAATTACATGAAAGCTCGGAGGCTGTGGGGAGGCTTTGTCGAGCAAGGTGATGGTTCACACATCCGTTGCGCTTCCAATTCCAATGACAGTCCAGACCCATGATCATTTACCGTGGAACAATCATATCTTCGTCAACCAAGACTCCTGGCTGGCTGAGTGGCTCCTTGATCTCTGGCAGCAACTCGACGTTGTAACTCTTCAAGTTACCTGACACTATGACAAGTCGACTCCTTTATAGCACCGGAAGTGCAGGAGAAATCTATTTGTGGATTGGGGCCCCACACGACCCTCATTCGCAAATCCCACCAATTGATTGTATCCCTGCGATGAGTTGCCAACTCCCGTCGGAATCTATCAAAGGACGACTTCCAAATGTCAAGAAATGTCAAGACTTGTCGAAAACACTTGTCATCATCAGGGAAAACCTCAATCCTTAATTACCTCATATTACTCGTGCCTCCCAAAAGTGAGTCCCATCACTTTTCATGCAATAACTCTAGAAATACACAACATATCCCGGAGGTGTAAATTGCATAAATTAGAGAATATTGAGAGATATTTTTGAGTAAAGACCCATTGTTCCAAGGTCATACATGAATGGGATACAGGGGGGGGGTGTAAAAATGCGAAATTC
Source organism: Collybia sp. MG36 (assembly GCA_003313185.1). Classification (NCBI taxonomy): domain Eukaryota; kingdom Fungi; phylum Basidiomycota; class Agaricomycetes; order Agaricales; family Clitocybaceae; genus Collybia; species Collybia sp. MG36. The sequence continues at coordinate 49,105 of QGOG01001512.1, forward strand.
AGCTCATGAAAATAATGATCCTGGTGCTATGAAAAAAATATCAGATGATAGCCCTGGATGAGTAGATCAGGCAGCATTTT
>QGOG01001515.1:0-21856 GCA_003313185.1 Collybia sp. MG36
CGTTGGGCGCCCAACCCGGCTGCTACACGCATATTCCCTCGAAATATCACCAGATACGCCGATTTGTGAGGTGGGAGCAGCATTTCCGCTGGCTGTCGGGTATCGTCCTGGTGGGCTGACGCGTCACGCCGGCTGTCGAGCGACTTAGAGGCCAGCACAGCAGATATCACCCATATCCGGCTCTGCAATCTTGGGAGCTGTCGGGAGATAGTCGGGAAGATAGTCGGGAAGAGTATGTATACCACTACGACGTGATGATGGCGTGTTCCAAGAGAGGTGTGCGCGATGTGGCTGGACGGTGACGCATTTGTCATGAGTCTCACGTGCAGTTGCTATTGCCCTCGGGCTGCCTCAACTCAGCTTGTAATTCGGCGTGAGTTTGAATAGTTTTCAAGTGTGTCGCTCTGAGAGGGCATTACACACATGCACAATGTATATTTTTGAAAGAACTAACAAGTACTATGGACTGTTGCCGAACCGTGTGGATCTGAATACAATCAGTGCTACCCGGCATCGCCCAGATCAGCACGGAAAATGGAACTTTCTGCAGAAATCCGCAGAAACGATTTTCACTGGGTTTCAACGTCGAAGCTGAGGCCAAGTTGGGTCGCGAGCAAAGAATGATAGTGTGAAGTTGTTTGCCGCAGAAGGCGAAGCTCCCCTCGGTCAATCCAATTTCGGCGTTCAACGTTCAATGTTCAATTGGAGAATGGTCATTACACGGTAGATCCTTCAAGCTTAGTTTCATACATACTTCTGAAAATCTCGAGTCATTGCGAGCAGCTGAGGTTTCGCGCGAGAGAAGTGCGACGTTCATGAAGCACCCAATTATCGGATATAAAATTACATTCCATGATGCCGATCCATCCAGAACATTTTTGGCACATTGGGAATTCGGGAAAATAGAAACCCAATCACACTCCACCAAACCAGACCTCTGCCCTCTCATGAACTGTGTTGCCAGGCGGGCTCGGTACCCTAGCACCAGCTCCCCAAAAGTTGGTCATTCCGAGCCCCACACGTCCAGCTGGGGAATCCCTTGCGAACTCGCCCACACCTCCAATGATAGACACGTACATCCAGAATGGCTCCGACGCATTCCCAGTAGGCTAAGGGCGGCCAAATATAATCAAAACAGTGGCCAGATACTCAGGAAATGGGAACATACGACGCTCTGCAGGGCGCTGACATTGAAGACGTTGCCGCTCCAATGCGTGAGTATGAGATGGCTGGCCCAGTAGCTATCGAAGCGCGCAAGCAGGGTGGGTATAGTGGCGTTTACAGCACCTGGCAGGGTGTGAGGTGCTTCAGCGGCAAGGTTCTTGCAGGACTGCGTCGAGGCAGATGTCGCCCCATTGGAGCCGGGGCCGGCAACGAGGCAGAGCTCGATGGTCTGATAGCCAGGATTGGTGTAGTTCCCCGCGAGTGACGCGAAGGACCCAATCGATGGGGGAGCATTCGCTGGGCGCGGCGGTCGGGACGGGCCAGGGGCGAATAGAGGTGCTTTGATCCTGTCATATTGCAACGGTGGTAAGCAATTGTGTAGACCCAAATGGACGGGCTGATCACCTCACATCCCAGTCAATCTCGGTCAGCCCCAGTGCTCGGTCGAGGATTCGGCCCTTGATAACTAGCAGGAAGTAGTACCCAAAGACGTGGTCGTTGGTGAGGATTGCAATCCCGAGACCATCATTTGGTAACCGAGATATCCTAGTATTGAACCCTACAGTTGATTAGCGTACCCGGATTATATAATCGTCAGGACTTGGCATACCTGGAGTCGACCCATCGTGTTCGACGATTTCTGGGTATGATATCGATGATTAAATACCAGAGAACACAATGCGAGCCTACCATGGCCTCTGTATGTGCTACGCTCCAGCGCCCCCCCATATACAATTGGCGATAGTTCGGGGAATGACCTGATCTCAATCAATATCAAGATACAACCGAGCCAGAGAATGAACGAACGCCGTGCCGGATGCCACGGTGATCCCGGTCGACACCATCTCTATCACTTGAGGTGGGATGACCGATATATTGTTGGTTGGATTCGTCCCGCCTAGCAGGAGCGTCTGCAGCCATTTCGCCTGAGCTGAGATATTAGTTGAAGGCGAGCTGACAGTGAGGACAAGAATCACCATGTCGATCGCATTGCTGATCACGCCGCCGGCGCCGGACAGGGCTATTCAGGGGATATGCGTCAGATTGTTACAGCATCGACAACATCAATGTACCATTCCCATCCTCTCCCCCAACCTGGGAAAAATATGGTAGAGGCCTCCGAGTATTGTGCTGCCCCGACAACCCGTCCGCGAGATTCCCGGTCGCATTCGCGATATCGAATGAATACGTCGTCGACGTCAGCCCGAGCGGCTCGAAGATGTTGGCCTTCACATATCGCGCGAAGGGCAGCTTCGATGGGAGCAGCGCAGTGGGGAGATAAGAAATGATCTCATACATGATGTTGCTGTATTGCCACACCTCCCGGAATTCGGCGGAGGGTCGGAGGAACTTGGTCTTGCTGATCTGTGAATTGCGGGAAGGAAAGAACGCGTGAGGATTCCTCCGTGAAGGAAAGAAATAAGATTCATACGGTGGTCTGGATAGAATCGGATGCTCGGTAGCTGAGCTCATGCCTGGGGAGCCCCGTGCGATGGCTCATCAGGTCGATGATCGTGCTCCGATTCGACGCGAGGGGGTCCATGAGCTCCCACCCCGGGATGAGGGAACCAATCCGAGAATTCCAGGACACCCGGGGGGACAGAGTCTCATTGTGAATCAACAGCCCAGCGGCGATTACGCTGAAGAGCTGCTCGCATTCGTCAGGGAATCGCGACGGCAACAACATGGTAGATTCGTTACCTTGGAGTTGGAGCCGATCGCGAAGAGGGTCTTCTCGCTCACTCTTGTCCCGTCGGCCTTCGCTACGCCGTATCCCTGGGTCTCAACATTCCATTCGCCTTGACTGGATTTGCGGACGACAGCGATGGCGACACCACCGGGGGATCCCCACCCGGTCAGGATCTGATTGACGAATGTCTCCATCTTGGCGTCGAGGATCGCAGCCGTTGGTCTGGATCCCTGGGCCGACGCCGGGAGTGCTGGGGCGCAAAGGACGCAGAGAGGCAGCAAACTCGCGATTCGACGGAGGTGAACCATTGAGTACTGGTGTCGTTAGGCGGCATGGTCATGGCCAACTTATAGTCATATTCGAGCGCGGGCTGGGTAATAACGAGGCCGAGCCACCGCCTAGATACCGCTTGCGCATTGATGGGTATTTGATAGACTACGCAGGCAACGCAGGGTTCATTCGGGAAATCTTGACCCTAAGTCTGATCAGTGGTATTGTAGTCATCAAATCGCCGGGTAGGAGTTTTACGCCCCGATGGTTGTTCTAGTAGTGTCAACTTTCCAAATATATGGATGTAAGCTGTATAAAATCGACCTTGTGATTGCGGAACTCACCCATTGCGAATTGCAAAGCTGCTATACACACGAAAATCCTGAGAGTTTGCAATGGATCATGATACATTGCGAACGGAGCAAGAGGTTGCACATACCTCTTCCACCCACATGGTTGACATTAGGGCAGCGCAATCCTAGATTCGGGTAAGCGTTCGACTACCGCGTTACGGGGAGGACCTCAGGTCAGATTCTAATATCTGGGGTGTGTTAAAAAGATAGCCTCGGACATCGCATTGGCGATCATGATGATCATTCACTGCTGCTCAGTACCCCAATGACAGGCGTGTATCAGTTTGAGCGTACTGCGGGGATAGCCCGAAGAGTGGGGGCGCTCGGGCATCCCGCAGGATACTACAATCGCGTGGGCCGAAAAGAAATGCACTTGAAAGGGAAACGGAAAGAGCAAGGACATGGTATCCCTAGTGGCCAGTGTGTCAAGTCAGAAGAAGGGCCGCCCATGTGTGTGAATGGACCGGGCTTACCTATGGGGCCGTCAAATCAGACGAAGGGCCGCCGAGAATGAACCTGGAGTGAAATGCGAGGAGCGGCCCTGTTGTGTGCCAGCGCGAAGGTTAGATCAATGGCGAATATTCACGTTTATTCATACCTTGAGTAAGAAGGTCGTGGAATCTGACCCCTTCAGGCTGGTCACTCCTTCTGAATGTGAATGTATGAACTGAACCGGATGATTTCCCTCGCTAATAACAGCGGTAAGTGCTTGCATCATACCTTCATCATCATTGGCTGTATTGTAGCGGCTCCTACCTATTGGTGCCAGTTAGTGCTGTTGCGATTAAGCAGATTTGAATTGATGGCCTGGGCTGAGGGCGTGCTTTTGCCGCCAGATCACCCAGACCAATCAAAGGACTCATATATGTCCACCTGAACGTCGAGGCACTTCGCCATTCTCGATACCGCCTCCACTTCAAACTAGAGTGTAGTAAGGCCGTACATCTCAATGAGGAGGAGAATATACGTCGAATCCCACACCAGACATTGGTGATGAGGATAGTAGGCGAGGAAAATTTGGTGAGGCCGCAATTCCAGGTAGACCCTCTGCGAAACCACATAAGTTGAGATATTGATTTCTGGGCGGGGGCTTACATCGCTAAGTGGCGGTCCAGTTGGAGAGCAGCGTCTCGTGCTTCAGTAGCCCTGCTGTCGATCGGTACATTTGCTCATTGATCATGGTATGAAAATCTGTACTCTTAAGGACTACTACCTGCCTGGGTCAGGACAGTTTCCGCATCAATCGATATTCATCAGAGGAACATCGAGGCAAGAACTAAGAATGATCCGAGAGGAGTAGCAGAGAGCATGGAGAGGATGCGGATGTTACGAATCACGGGCGAAAAAACGCGTCGTGCATTCGCCCGCGCGGATCAAAAAGCACCCCCCCTGGCTCACAGATGTGGCGTCTGAAATTGAAAGCTGGCAGAACATCCGACGAATCCTCGGCGCGGCGCTGGGCGCACAAACTCGACAGATCTATGGTCAACAAATGGACGAAATCAGCGTAGATGCCCGCAACTTGGTTCAACGGCCAAGCGGGTGAGCGCCTATCCATGGTAGGGACCCACGCAACTCTGTTTGAAATACCGAATAAAACGCAGGTCCGTCTGATGGTTCGGGATCCCGTGGAATAGATGCGAATGTATTCTAGCGTCTACCTTGACTGCCTGAACCTATCCAATGCACTCGGTTTACGGGGCTCGGCTCCACCAGCAGCAATAATCTTTGCTCGCTTCCTCTCTTCCTTTTGTTTCTCCAACTTCGCTCTAATCGCGACCTGCCGAATAATGAATTCAGTTAACAGCTACCGAGGCAAGATTTGAAAGAGCACTGACAGCCGTAGGATCGATCACGTTTTTACGTTGTTTCCGAAGGTATCTTAGTTTGATCACGATGAACAAAAACGATCAGAGTCCAATAAGGTGTACGCACCGGTTCAGACTCTTCCCCTTGCCCCGCATTTTTCGCTTTTCTCTCTCTTCTCTAGACTGTTTTTTCCCATTGTCATCATCACCGTCTTCGTCCGTGAGCTCCGTCTCATCTGCTTTCCCTTGAACCTTTAGTCGCTCCAGTCTCGGGAGCCTTGAGAAAGGAATATCGACAGCGGGTTTCCCATCAAAGGTCGTCGTGGTAGTCAGTTTTGATGGCGGAGCGAGAGAACCCACAAATTCTGGGTCGAGGGATATCATGTCGGGTTGAATCTACAGGCGAATAAGGGCGAATGTTGCCGTCATTTTGATGAAATCCGTACCTTGTCCAGAAGGGCCTTGACTTCCTTTTCTCTTCGGGCTTTTCTGTTCTCAAAGGGATCAGCCTCGGTGCTGTCGAAATTGGGCTCTCCGGAGCCGGGCACGAGGATACTTGTCAGCCCAGCCGCGTGGCCAATGGTGAGCACATCCTGGAATGGCGCGAATCGAAGCGAGACGAGTGGGCGATGGGGGATGGGATGTGTCAAATAAAGTGGTGGTTGGGTTTTCGTCTGCATCGGAGAATGTATAGTCGGTCTTGTGTACACCTGTGATTGGTCGTGAACAAATATCATCAAAGGCGAGGGGGGCAGATTCACATTGACGGAACCACCACTGGCCACGGCAAGAGACCCTCTTGCGCTCCATTCCAGCTCGACGCTTCCCCCACCCCTGACATTCCAATCGCGCACCGCCCCTTTCCAATTCCTACAATCCCACACTTTTACAGTTCCGTCTCTTCCAGCAGTCGCCATATATCGGCCGCCTTGACTTGGATCTATACTACAGCTGACCACCGGTCCAAGATGTGCCAGCAACTGCACGGCCGGGTGAGGAAGGTTGGGCGTCCAGAGCGTGACGCAACCATTTTGGTGGCCGAGATGAATAACGGCGTTATGAAGGTTCTGGGCCATGGTCGTACATGACCCCAATTTAGTCCGGTGCTCCACCAAGAGTTGGCCGGTAGATGTATCCTGATATTTGAGGTACCCAGCATTGCCCTTGGGGCGATTGAATGAATGATGACGCGATATGTAGATTGAGACTTACGATACTCGCAAGAAGCCAGTGATAGGGCAAGAATTCTAGCCGTGTTGGTTCAATATGCGCTTTGAGACAATGAAGCTCGACGCCATCGCGGTCATAGATAAATACATATTTCCTTTGCGCGACGGCAAAATGAGAATGATCGTGCAAAAACCTAGGATAAATTTGTATCAGAAGAGCAGGGACTTGGAAGAACGCCTACGTTATATCTCGACAAGTTTCCTGGAGTTGCAACTCCGTGTGCAGCTGTCCAGTTTGCCAGTCAAAGGCAGCTGCATGGCCTGTCCGGCCAACGATAGCTAAATGTCTGAATAATGAGACGCGTTAACTATGTGGGCAAAAGCAGAGCGGAAAGAAAGATGGGATTCAGTAGGACACCCCACCACAGCAAACGTTCGATGATGACAAAAACCCACCTGCCATTTCGCGTGTACCGCGACCGATATGGTCCACCGTCCAGACGCCACTCCCTCCGACCTCTTCCGGCTTCTTGCCCCACCTCCATTGCAATCTCGGACTGGCCAACCCTCCAAGTCCGCTCCATCTCACCCTCAACTTCGATCTTGCCAGGTTCATCCATCAGCAAAAGCTCCGCATCCTCCAATAGTGATTTTGATTGCGCGGCATGGGCGGAATTGCGATTCAATTTAGTGCGTAGTTTTTTGTTCGCGATGTGGGAATGTGTAGGCACTTTCTCCGCTGAACCAGATGGTTGTACGGACTTTGGAAGGGATGTATGTTTCGTCACGGATTGCAGTGTTATATCAGAATTTGAATGGTCCTTTGATCCTTTTCCCTGCGAGTGTGATACTTTACGCCTTTTCCCTAAAGGCTTGATCGCATCGGCCTTTGCGAATAGCGAGTCCATGGTTCTTAGATCAGGCGTTCAACACCAACGCAGAGCCTGTATGACTTTATTAGCAGCGAAGATTTCCCAAGGGCCGAAGCCACGCAAACCTTGGTTCGGGCAGCAGTGAGCACCGAGCAAAAGAGTGTCGACTCGGCCGCCACCCGCAGTGATAAAATTTGTGCAGGTCCGGGAATGCACCCGTGGGAATCTGCGAACAATCAAAATTAGCCCCGGCCCGCCTCTGCGCATGTGCTACCCGACCCGCCAATACTCAATCTTATCTAAGTACCCAACGGCCGCGGCACCCAACGCCGCTGAGGACCTGGTGGTGGGCGGCTATAATCGACCAACCGATTCCGCACTTGTAATCCTCCCGAATGGAGTCCACACGTACACGCCGGTCACGGTATTCTTCCGTTTCTCGAACAGAATCATCACAATCATTCATCGAGTCGATCCATTCGAGGATAAAGCTTCCTCGGCCCCGGCGTTGTCACACCGCTGCCCATGTGCATCGTTGCTTTAGTATCTAACGTAGTTCGCTCGACGGGGGACTACTCAGTAGTTTACCCAAACCATTCACGACAGTGGAGATCCAAGATCACCCAATACCACTACTCCTAGGCAAAATGAATGATCAGTGCGCCGATTACGGCGTGCCTGGTGTCTTGAAGTCTTGTGAGAATTGCCTCGACATCAGCGGAAATCAACTGCCGTCACGATATCCTTGTTACCGTACTCAATCCCTCGGGTGCCTCAAAACTCACAACCAACTAAAACTATTGATAGTGGTGCACCTCGTGCGGCGGCCGGAGTTCGTAAGGGGAGGTAACAAACTATCGGGGCTGGCCATCATAAACAGCCTAAGCTCCATGATTCCAGGCCCCAGGATTCCACTGCCATTCCAGTGTGCTTGGATTCATCCTATTTTATTCAGATTAAACGACTGATTGTACTATGTATTACTGAAACCTGGAAAATTAACTAAGCAAGGTCCTGTCGCTGAGGGCGACCTCTAGTAATGTAATTTACTTTGTTGTGGCACGAGCACAGCCGCGCTCACCCCTCAAACCCAAGCTCCAGGTCACCCAAAAGGGGCATCGATACCATCTCCAATAGTCCCTGAGCCGCCAACCCGGGCAAGCGCGGGCGGAGGAACTCATTGGTCCCGTCGATCCACCTGTCCCACACGAACCGGACCCGCTGCAGCCCATGCGAATCTTCCAGCGCCTGCTCGGTCTTCTCCCAGTCCCATTGCAACAGCACGCTGGTGGAAAACCAGAGCTCGAGGACGGCAAGGCACGGCGGGAGGTGCTGCAAAACGGGGATGACCCATGCGGCAGAGCCCAGACGCAGGGAGTGCCTGCCCATGATGCGTAGGGTATGGAGGGAAGTATAGGTGTGGAGATTATATGAGCCTGCGGCCGTGTTATGTTGTGTCAGTTTGTTAGATATGTATGACATACCATTCGGAGGGGGCGGATGCAGGAACAACATTTGAATGTGCGGAGCGAGGGCGGCGTACAAACGCAGCATCAAGGCCCCAGCTCCAGGGTCCATCCATGTGTCGTCTACATCGAGCGTCGTGATGCGTGGGAGGTGGTCGGAGGCGAGCAACCATTGAAAGATATCGCCTTTGGGGCAATTCCATAGTCGAACGCACCGAAGATTTGCAGGAACGGTGCGGGAGGGTGTGGATAGGAGGTGCTGCAGGGGACAGGCTTGCCCCTGACCACTCACGAGAGCGTCCCCACGTTCCCAGAGAGATGCTTTTATGACGAGACGCTCGAGGTAGGGGAGCTCTCCGATCTGAGCTGCCAGCTCTGAAAAGGACTCGAAATGTACCAGGCTCAAACAAAGGCCGGTGAGGGAATGGAGATCGACGAGGATGGATGGGCCGAACTTGTAACGGAGGTATCCGGGCAAGGTGTGAGGGACATTGTCGTCTGTCGGTACGAGCGTAATTTGGTTGAGGGAGAATGTGCGAATGAAGGGAAGAATGGTGTCGGGAGCGAGCAAGAGGTCGAAAAAGCACGAAACGCTTCCTGGATACAATGTAACCGTTTTGAAGAGATGGTGACGGCATCGCGGTAGCCAGGCTTTGCACACAAGACTGCATTTGCATAGAGCAAGACGATCGGAGTGTAGATGATCTATACACTGGTCCACGATATCGCTAGGGATCACAACTTTGGCCGGATTCCTGGAAATCAAAGGATCAGCGCTCAAGAAGAATAGTAGGTGGGCTTAATACTCGCATTGTCTAAAGTTGTAAATGTTGGGTAGCGCCGTCGTGGTTTCTATAGTTCAGAGATCCTGCATCGGCCGTTCGGGACACGGGGAATGCGGATGACACATCCGGGTCCTATCAGCCCATCACTCCCGATGCAATGCTTTTCCAAGCGCCACCCCCTCATTCAACTCGTAACTCTTGTAATCCACGCGGCTGAAAAACATACTCCACAAGGCTGTGGAACAAATTAGGTATCCCAAAAAATCTTACCACCGATCATCACCTTGGAAGAGAGGTATTTCACACCATTGTTCTGCGATTGGTCCCAGGGAGTGGAGCAACTCCAGCGATTGAATCGATGACCTGACAGAGCAACCAGTTTCACCTCAAGCACGTAGCGCTGAATATTTGTGAATGCTTGACATGTACAAGGGTGGTCGCTGGTGAGTGGGCGCCAGTGGCCCAGTGAGCGCTTGAGCCAAGTTGATTATTGTTTGTTTCCCAGATAGAGTCATGTCATTCCGGTCCTCACATCATCACCATCATCATCATGATGCTCTGCCTGGTCATATCATACCCACTTTCGAAAGAGACAGCTCCCACCAGGACACGCAGCGGAATGTGAACGATCCGCGCATTGTGACACAATACATGCTCCCCAGATATTACCGCCGGCAACAAGATACCACGGATTTTATCTATCGCCCTGAAATGATGGTACGAACCATTTCAGCGCCGTGCTCGCTCTAAGCACCCTCATGATATTTCTTGTTCCAGGGGGCTCGGTAACGCCGAATTTCCTCTTGCGGCCCGAGTGACTCGGGTGACGCTCTTCTTCTACCCCATAAATGATGGTGGCGACTTGACAGCACAATCCCACTGGTTTGGTTACACTGAGCCTCAATTTACTTGAATCTGCTCTCGTTTGGCACAATTGCTTTGACAGGCGGCAACATGCGAATGCTCGATCGTGAGGGAATTTTTCTATATCCTTGCACAGTCGCTTTGGGGCCAATTACCAGCATTTTTCAGATATACGTAGATGGTAGATAACAAACTCGGACTTTGGATCTCACTTGTCCCCTCTGGGACTGATACAGATCCGAAATTTCTCGGGTACGCAACATATAGGTACATTGAGCTGAGCTTATAAAGACACCAGTAGGTTATAACATCATCGCGCCACATCCTGGATCCACCGTACGCGTAATTGTTAACCTCATATTCCCAGGGGCCCAGCGCGACCATTATCGGCCCAGCGTGCTTTTTATAAAGCTTGTCTGACCTACTGTCCTTCTCCCCCTCCTTCCCTTCCCTTTCTCTCACCCATCATGTCTACCGCTCTCGACACTGAGAAATCCACCCGTACCAGCGGCGGATTGAATCCCAATGGCGCTCCTGCCTACGCACAACGTCCCTCGCGTATCGGTAACCCCGGTCCCTTGTGCGTTCCTTCCTCTTCACTTCTTTTAGAATGTGGTGTTCTGAGGCATTGTTCCAAGGGGCCTCTTTTCCTTCGCCTCAACCACCTTCATACTGTCGCTATTCAATCTGCGGACACGGGGAATCAGCGAGCCCAACGCCGTCGTAGGCATGGCACTGTTCTGCGGTGGCCTTGCCCAACTGCTTGCGGGAATGTGGGAATTTCCTCGGGGAAATGCGTTTGGCGGAACAGGTTAGGCCCATATCTTCCATTCTTGAATGCGTTTCGTCCATCACAACAAGACCCGGTCAACGTCTGACTAACTGTCTGGACTTTGACCGCGCCTCGCCTTATTCCCCTTTTATGCTTCTTGATCGGTGGCAGTATGTTGTAACTCCTGTCGGAGTACAATCTCTTGTTATCATGTCATCTATGCAACATCCATGACATCGTGCGTCCCACACGCATTCGTTTCGTCACGATCCCCTTTGGAAGCCGTCGTTGTTCCCTTCACCTCACAAGTAGTGCTCACTCGTTGTTCCTATTTTTTCAGCCTTCACGTCCTATGGCGCGTTCTGGATGTCCTTCGCCACGATTCTCATCCCCGGAAGTGGCATTGCTGCGTCCTACGCCAGCCCCGCTGAATTTAGGTCCGCGCTGGGCATTTTCCTCATCACCTGGTTCATGGTCACATTCTTCCTTCTGTGAGTCTATTGCAGTACCAACCTCCTTCCTCATCCCCGAATGGACATGGCGTTTCTGGAAACTACGCCATCTAACCTTCAATCTCACCATCACATCTCCTTTTAACCATGCTAAACCATTATTCATCAGCATCGCCGCTCTGCGGAAAAACTGGGGCTTTATCACGCTGCTCGCCCTACTCTCTATCACGTTCATCCTCCTTGCTGCCGGCGAATTCACCTTCAACGCCAAGTACGTGGCCCCCCTTCCCTCTTTCTGCTGGCACTGACATCCGATCGTGTTTCTGAAAGGGTGACCCAAGCCGGCGGAGGGTTCGGTGCGGTTACGGCAATGGTGGCGTTCTATATCGGTCTGAGCGAGCTGCTCGCTGCCGAGGAGATGGCAATCGCAAGATTGCCCATTGGAGTATTCAGAAAGAGGGATTAAGTAGGCCCTAGGGGTGGCCGCGTGCCTCGACGGACGACTTCTATGGCTTGCTAGTTACTATTCCCGAGGTGGCGTATTTTCCATCCTGCCCGGTGTTGCGTTCAAACATTATCGGCCTGTCCTATTCAATTCGCTTCACGTACATATATACGATTGTATGAAAATTCATGTTTACGATATACCCCATCTTGGCCAGTATTTTCCCAACATCATATAGTTATTATTATACACCACTCTCATTCACACTGGGGAAGGAAGGTTATCGTGGAAATCATTCTTCGGGTTCACTCCAATGACCATATGTGAACCATAGCAAGTAGTTCCTTCGATCTACAGACGAGATAAGAAGCAGCAACACCATGCCCGAAGCACCATTTCACCGATGGCGCCTAAGAGCAGAAGAGCGTGACGGCGGAGGGAAAGCGGCCGCCTCGGTAGCATTCCATCAGAATCCGACATGATCTGGGTCGGGTCGGGAGAAGAAGCGGACCAGTTGGCAGTCTGGAATGTTCAATTGAGAGAACAGTCTTGGAAAACATCCTCAATGGTGTATCAATGGATGGCTGGTCAACGCAGTATCGGAAGCAATATTTCGTAAGATTGGGTGCATGGAAGAAAGGAGGAAATTCAAGCCCTTTTGGCTGTTTGCGGAATGTTGAAATGGTTATCAATGGATCTCATCCGAACGACCGAGGGACAAGCGCCACACAAAACACAGGGGACGTGGTGGGGTCTTCTTGTTTCGAAGTACGATAACCATTAGGACTGATTGGGGGGGCGACTCAAGCAAGAGGTGGCTTTGTCCCCTAGGCCTGGGGCCAGCAATGTTGTTTGCCAAATGATTGACAATGCCAATCGTCTCCGGACGCGGAGCCATTGCGTTCGGAGTCCGGACCGGCGTTGAACGCGTGATCGGACGCACAGACCACGCGAAAAAAGTATATAAACCTCTGGCCGACCTAATTGATTCCCTAGAACATACTCATCAGGATCTATTATATAGAAACTGACCGAGTCTCGCATTTTCACAAATGCCGCTTCTTCAAATCCACTCGATGATATCCGCGCACGCTCGTTTGACAGAGAACATGGCTTTCACACTGGAGAGGCCTCGATGACGTTCGGCGGTGTAGTGGGGTGCTCTTTTTGGGTGCTCTGCAATGCTGCTGGCGAGCTGTGCGTCTGTCTGATGGATTATGAATCAGGCTTATTTATGATCTGTACTTTCTGAAAATGAAATTGCGTTGTGTTTTCTATCGGTTGAAATCTCTTTGAATGGCCATACTATTTGCCCTACGCGTCCGGGTTAACGCTGGGATAATCATTTTTATCAGTTCCATTTCGCATTCTACATGATTTACAGAACATTACAATAATTCCAGACGCGCCATGCTGCCTTGATCAAATGAGCAACTCTCTCAGCAACAATGTACGTTGGTGCTTGAATGTGGGCCGCAGAGGCAATCAGCTGGATGCCTTGCATTCAGCCACAATGCGTTTGAGATGTTGGGGAGCAAGACATTCACCAATACTGATGTATCCACCACTCGCAATCCCAAGGTCCCCTTGACTACCAAAGCTGGGCGGACGCGTACCTGGCCGGACCCGACGAGCATGCGATATGTTTCTGAAAGTGACTCACTTTCATCATTGAAACATATCACGACGCATGTTTGCGCTGGTCGGGACCGTCGGGTTATGCAAAGTGCTCCCATGCGAGTTACCTATCGGCTCACACAACCCGAGACTCAGCCCCTGAGGCCAGAAGCGCTACACGAGTTCAGAGTTCATGACAGTGATGAGCTAACCCTGTTATGTATCGTTCTCCATTCTGACTGTTTCTTATAGTCGTTGGTGGCCCACCAGCCCGTTGCATAACCTGAAGCATTCCAGTCTAGTACGCAGATTAGATTTTGGTTTGAATGGAGGGTCCAAGTCGGCGACAGGACCTTTGCGTAAGTTTATGATATCCTTCACAATGGATCGTACTTCAACCAAGCTCGATGCACCCAAAACCGAAATCACGATGCCAATGTAATCTTGCGGCGTGCTGATCACCCACCATGGGAACTTGATCAACCTCATCGAGCTGAAGGATTTTTTTTTGAGGCCGTCGAGCTCCGCGGCCGCCACTTACTGGTACTAAAGTTTCTCAAACCCAGTAGAGACAAGCCCGGCTCTAGAGTACCATAAACTCAATCCCTGATTCTGTGTTTCGGAGCTAGATATCAGGACTCCTGGCCATGTCATTTTTCGCGAAGCGTTATATCATTCTATGAATCAACCTCCAATACAAATGATAGCGCTCTTTACAAAGAGGTTCGGAACTCAGAACAAGCGTCCCCCACCACCCGGCACCTTATAATGCTCCGCTATGAACGAACCCATCCTGCTCGACCGAGGTTACGATAGTCTTAATCCAGTGCAAGTGCTTATACTGGGTCAAAACTATCCTGCCATCTGCATTAGTTGTGTGGCAATGGTACCCCTTTGGATGATATAATTAAATCCGGATACGCGGGGTCCGGGGGTGGTCATCAACCATAGGAAAAGAACGGTCAGTTGTTTGTATGCGTAGAATATCCGGGACTTGTTCCCGACGGTACTTGAGACAGAGAGGGTTTATGTAAATGCGAACGGACGAAAAGTGGGGATCAGAAAGATGTGATTCGAGAGGCGGGCAGTCGCCTTTTATACGTTTTACAGACAGCCCTCTTTGCGCACGTGCTCATACGTCGACAGGTGCATGACGTCGCGAGAATGAAATCTCCCAAACATGTGATTGACATGGAGTTTGGGGATTGGGGATGGAGCCGTGACTGACGATCCGCGAACCATACGGGGGTGACGTTCCGAGAATGACCCAGGGAGCGCATTCGGCGATCGGGT
The DNA here is from genome assembly GCA_003313185.1 of Collybia sp. MG36. Taxonomy (NCBI): domain Eukaryota; kingdom Fungi; phylum Basidiomycota; class Agaricomycetes; order Agaricales; family Clitocybaceae; genus Collybia; species Collybia sp. MG36. Next base: position 15,021 of record QGOG01001515.1, read on the forward strand.
CTCTATTTGCTAATGCGACTGCCCCCATCAGTGCGGAGCCCCGTATCGGCCGATGCCTATGACCCATCCCACGGTGTCGAGACCACACGGCGCGTGAACCGATGGTCCTAAATAGAAGGGGATGGTCAGTACGGAAAATGAGATTGCTTTACAAACGTTTGTAATCTCATGTCCAAGAGTCCGAAACTAAAATCCATCGTCGTGTATTGAAATCTTGCAGTGGTGAGGCGCGAAGGCCGCGCGGGAGACGAAGGAACCTGGCAAGATGGAGGTGTGCCACTGTCGACCCCGGGGATGGTTCCGGTGTCTTCCTAAATACACATCGGGTGAGTGGAATATCGGTATAGGGATTGCGCAGCTGGTTGATCATAACCTGAGTTCCATGTGAGGGGGGGGAGTGCCCCGAGGCCAGTTGGAGCGGGGCACGCATTGCCTCACGAAGCATAGACGGGAAACCTCGACTACCTTCAGTCGTAGCCTGTACTTGAATAAATAAAACTTGAGCTTGAGCCCAAGTTTTATTTATTGAAGTGTGGGAGAAGCCAACGAGTGATTCTGAGTGAGAGTGGGAGGGTGAAATCTGAGAGGCGTGCAGATAAAATACATGACTGGCGGGTTAGCTAATAATTACTTGGTCGTTCATTAGTTTTTACTCTCGCGCGCTCGAACGGTGCACGATATACTCGAATCCACTCATTTTTGACGTGCCCGGGCTTGCTTTGGACGACAATTCGACAGGGAAGAAAATATATGGAATTGATGAACTAGAGGTCGTCCTCAGTGGCGACAAAGGCTTCGTATTTGTCTGTCAAATTCAGAACGATCTCTGTGAAGTCTCCCTTTCGGGCTCGCGGCGCTGGGTGTTGACAGTGTGGGTAGAATGGATGAGGGTGGCTGAAGTATTTACTTGTTCCACACGAATAGAAATAAGTTGCTAAGCAAGGCGAAGTTACAAATCTTGCGGCCTATTTGGATTTGTGGTCTTGTGCAAGACCAAACAAGATTTTTGGTCAAGCACACGGGCTCGGGCATGCGCCGCGCACAATAATTACATACAAGAGAGGTGGAGGTTCTCTCGCTTCACGATAATCGTTTCTACCGACGAAAAACGGGGCAAGTGGCTGAACCAACAGACCAATGATTGGCGCGCGGTTATGTGGGCTCGGAGTCTGGACCGACGCCTTGATGCGCAATCAAATGCACGGACCACACGAAAAGGTATATAAACCTCTGACCGACATCGTTGGTTCTCTAGAACATACTCATCAGGATCTATTATATAGAAACTGACCGAGTCTCGCATTTTCACAAATGCCGCCTCCTCAAATCCACTCGGTGGTGTCCGCGCACGCTCGTTCGACAGAGAACATGGTTTCCCTGCTGGAGAGGCCTCGATGACGTTCAGCGGTGTGGTTGGGTGCTTTTTTTGGGTGCTCTGCAATGCTGCTGGCAAGCTGTGTGTCTGATGGGCTCTGAATTAGCTATAGCATGTGTAGGATACATGTAGTGAATGGCTTACCTACTCTCAACAATGCTGATACCCATTGCATTGGTTTCGCCTCCTTGGTTTGAAACTGTCAAAAAAGATGTGGCAGAAGCAGGTTGTGCCGCATATTTTTTGACAGTTTAAACCAAGTTCTCATTCTCTACAGTTGTTCTCGTTCTTATGTATGTCTACATTATCTCTAATCTATCAATCAATGGAGATGGAATCCATGAGGGAGCAATGGGTATCAGTATTGTCAGGGGTAGGTAAGTCATTTGCTACAATATACGTTTTGGGAACAAAATTGTGTTTTGTTGAACTTGATTCTTATGGGCTTGTTTTTCGCTCAAAGTCTTTCTGAACTTCCAGGTTCGAATTTTATTGGTTGACTTTCCACTCTGCATTTACGGAACATTACACTGGTTTTATATATGCCATGCCGCCTTGATCAAACTAGCAGCTCTCTCGGCAACAATGTACGCTGGTGCTTGAGTGTGGGCCGCAGGGACAATCGGCTAGACGTCCTGTATTTAGCTACGAATCGTTCGAGATAGTGGGGAGTGAGACACCCACCAGTACCGATGCATCCACCACCCGCAATCCCAAGACCCCCTTGACTACCAAATCTGGATCTACCACACCATATGTCGTACCCTTCGCCGACATACTCGCCGTGCCCACTGGGTGGAAAATGGTGCCAGTGTTGCTTCGGATATAGACGTCCAGCTCCTGATCAGTGGTCGCATTCTCCAACCCGCCAACAGGCGCAATGATGTAGTCCCTCCACGCCGGTCCGGCGACAAAGCGTTGGATGCTGCGCACCGCTTCGCGCATTGTTAAGAGGTCGAATTCGGTGCTGAGCAGGCCGGGGTCTATGATGGGTGCATCGAAGGGGTCTGCTGTGGCTAGCGTTACGGAGCCTCCTAGAGATAGATATTAGATGCTTTGTTGAGACAAGTAGGCTGAAAAAACGTGCGAGCAGCAGGGCTAACGACGGCAGTGGCAACGCTGAGGAAGTTACCAGTGGCGGGTACTGGGCCTCCCGGTATCAAACCGTTCTGCAATCAGAGAGATAGGTCATTACTCTTTGACGCACTTTGCTTGAAGTATCTGACGTACCACAAACAATAATTCGTAATGGGCCGTGTTCTCACCCGACGCGGGGTCAGCAAATTTCTTCAGGATAGGTGAGTTCTTTGGGAGCCTGAGCCATGCGAGATGGTCCAGTGGTGTATCTACCAACGGGCCTGTCTGTGTGGTATTCCAGAGCGCAAACTCGGCCGCAGACAGGGTGGAATTCCGCGCGGCTGTTTCAAAGGTATCGGTGGAATTGACCAGCCACGAGTTGGATAGCAGAGGGTGATCTGAGAGATTTTGGCCGACGGAGGGAAGGTGGTGTATGGAAGGAATGCCAAGTTTGGATAACGCAAAGCGGTCGCCAATCCCTGAATGCATCAGAATGTGAGGGGTACCAACCGCGCCGGCTGAAAGTATCAGCTCCTTCGAGGCTGTCAGGCGAATGGGAGCATTAGAGGATCCCTGAACAAATTCGACCGTCCTGAAAGCAAGCGGTTCGTTATCGGCGGATGTTGGGCGTAGCCTGGTCACCCGAGCGTTGACGAGGACATGTAAGTTGGGCCGTGAAACAAATTCAGGACCTAAATACGACGTAGCGGAGCTGCTGCGTCGACCTCCCTTAATTGTCGTCTGAATCCACCCTGGTTGTCCCAAATTAGTTGAGATATGGCGACCACAGACTGGCAGAGAACGCACCAACTCCAAGATGATCCCCCGAATTCATATCGAGATTGAATGGAAACTCATCTGGCAGATCTTTGGTCGTTTGAATAATCCTGCCATCGATTGGGTGCGGAAATCCAGCGAGGCTGACTGAATTAATCCCGCTGGTGCTGTGAAGGGAAGAATTGAATTGATTCGCTGTATTGTGCCCGTCGGCAGGCGGTGTCCATTTCTCATTCTTGATCCAGCAAGGTTAGTTTAGCCAATCACGCCTGGTTGGAACATACCATGCGAATGAATGGCTGAATGGAATTCCAGCTCCATCCTGGATCTTGGGTAATCTCCGCATAGCGATCCCAATCCGAAGATGACCCCCTGAGATATGCCATAAAATCTTTCAGGGTAGCACCAAGCATGAGTATCCGGGAGAAATTCACTCTGAACGACGCACTAACGGAGCTAGTCCCCCCAAGAACATGCCCTCTCGGATATGCTACTGATCGACCATTCAAACCAGGTTGGGGGGAGGTTGTGAAATTCCAATCAATTGGCGTATTCGGAGTTGCAAATCCGCAGAAGAACGGGACAATCGAATCGAGAACGCCTTCGTTGCTGGGACAGAATCATTACCACATAGGCAAGTGGGGTGAGGATAGAAATGACGCACGAGCCCCCCGCTTCTAGCACGAGGACGTTGACCTTGGGATTTTCAGAGAGACGATTGGCGACGGCATTTCCAGCCGTTCCACCTGCCCAAAATATTCAATGTACAGTTTTATATTAATATGTTGAATTCTCACCTCCAACGATAATGAAATCATAAGATGTTTGCGGTATTCGTCCAAAAGTATCGAATATCGCGGCTTGGGATGGCAGAAACGCAACAAGCTGAAGTAGCACAGCAAGGCGTCGGAACTGGTGGGGTTTACACATTCTGAAGGTGGCTGAATATAGTTCACCACGAATACTATATAAGAAGTTCTCACAACTTGCATCGCAACTTGGGAAGGTGAATCAGAGGAGCGGTTCCAAGGTAGTGTGACGCGACCGTGGGTCAGGGTGGGATTCAGTGAGAGTAGGCGGGGGCTCATCTATCCCTGTGGTTCCTGTTCAGATAATGGTAAATATACGATTCACTGGACCCATGTGTCGGAAGAGACCCAGCAATTGGGGTTCCGCAGGTCGAGATCGGGAATCATTTCAGGGAGCGTCGGGATTTGGGCAACAACATGTATCACGTAAGCGAAACAAACTGTCTGGGACCATCATCACCGGCACATGGGCATCCTCGCCAACGCTTCAAAAATGGGGATACGAGTAACCCGAGGCTGCTGGTAAACTAATCATCGCGCGAATCATATCGAAACGCAGCTAAGCGTGTGCCCACAGAACCATCAAATAGTCTTTCCCACCACCCCACCTTTGGTTCTCAAAACCGTGGGTGCTGCGTTCTCATCTCCACGGGAGTTACTAGATGGCCAACAACCTTCAAGACGTGGATGCTCTTTTGTTTGATGTTTTTGGCACGGTGGTAGACTGGCAGTCCAGTATTTCAAAGGCTCTGGCTCGGGCTGGCGATGCACACGGGATAGGTAATCATACTCAACAGCTGAGCGCCAATACCGTCATTAACAGAGGCCGGCGTCTGCATCAGTTGGGGCCGACTGGGATGAGTTTGCAAAAGAGTGGAGGGCAGGTTATGGTCGTGAAACGTAAGCCCTTTATGCCTCGCGTGAAGGTTACTCTAAATTATCGATTTAGACAGCGTATTGCTGCAGGGGGCTCTGGATCGCTCAACATTGATACCATGCACGCTGAGGTGAGCACCTGCATTCTGTGTAAGTTCAATACACCTCAGACGCACGCTTACAGCTTCTCGATCAAATGCTCAACTCGTCCCGATGGGCACACCTTGCCAGCCGATGGGGTTCATCGGTAAGATCCAACTTAGTTCAGGCCTGGCACGAGCTTGATGGTACGTCACTGTGATCGTTGCAGAGCCAGATATTCATTTTTGAATAGGATGGGAAGATTCGACAGATGGGTTATACGCTCTGAAACAACAGAAAATAATTGCAACCTTGTCAAATGGGAATGTCAAATTGCTCGTTGATATGGTAAATTCGAGTCCTCGTGGCCGAAATATTGCTGATGGTCTCACTCAGGCAAAATATGCCGACCTTCCGTGGGATGCTGTATTTTCTGCCCAACTCTTTGGCGTCTATAAACCGTACGCGTGTAATTCACCGCCCATTTCTTCTTCATGAAACCTATTCATTCAGGAATCCAAAAGCGTATCTTGATGCTGCGGAGCACTTATCCCTGCCCCCGTCTCGTTGTGCATTGGTAGCAGCACACATTCGTGACCTCCGCGGAGCCGCAGCGGTGGGAATGAAAACCATATATGTAAGACGACCCAGTGAGGATGCAGCCTTCAGGGATGACGTGAAAGCTAAGGCTGAGGGAGGCGAAGTTGATATTGTCTGTGATTCATTTTTGGAGTTGGCTCATGTTTTAGGGAAAGCGACCGTACCACCAGCTCGGCTGTGAGGTTGCTTTGGCTTTGGTATTGAAATAACCCTTCGGACTGTTTTATCATCTGTATCACCGTGGATTAGTTCCGGGATTGTGGAAAGAATATCATCCGTGAACGCATCCTAGGTGGGTTGCTCGCCTTTTCCAAGTGCTTCCTTTAGGTTGTAAACCGCCCCCACCCAACAAATTTGGTTATTGAGTGGCTCGAGGGGATTTCATGTTGTTTATTGGTGAGACGGACGCAAGTATGTGAAAGTTTACTTCGCGGTTTCATACAATCGAGGAGTCGCAATTGCAACGCAGCTCGTTGACAGGAGAAATCAAACTTACCGCCCAGTCCCAAGGCCTCACGGGCCAACAAAAGAGCCATAATATAATTCACTGATAATTGCCACACGCTCCAGGACTCCAAGGATCAAGGAATTGCTACTGCCAATAATGTTTCGTCTCAGCGTATGCCAGCCAAGCCTGTCACAGGCTTGCCTGTGCCGCCGTTCTTCTAGCGCCAAACCTACACTGCCCAGATATGTATAATGTCCTTCACCGTCGGGGGAAAAACGAACTGAATATCGTCCGGGTGGCTTCCTGATGGTACAGTGCGTAAAAGTGTAAAAGAAGCAGGGTGTAAAAGCCAAGACCCCGGGTGGCAATCAGAGATGAAAATCGATGTTGCCGCCACCCTACTGAAAAGCTTGTCAATTTGTCGATTTGGGCATGGGGAGCTGTCAGGTGCAGACACCGGCGGCCCCTATCCATGCTCAAATACTGCCCTATAGTCATGAACCTGGGGCTCATGATGGTTCACGTCAGGGAAGGTATTCTGTCAGTCGTTTTATTGGTTACGGTTATGAGATCGCGATGGGTATTTGGTCCACTCGCGGTTACATTTGCAATCATTCCATGGGTGTTTTGGAAATGGAATCACCATAGCTTCCGGCGTGGTGTATTTATAGTGTGTTGATGTTCCTAGAAGTAAGCGTGTAGTTTCTGGTCAGTCACTAGCATGAAATTCGATTCCTACCCTCGGAACTTCAACAAGTTTTTTCGGCAGTTGGTCCGGGCGGCGGGGGGGCAA
>QGOG01001516.1:0-21727 GCA_003313185.1 Collybia sp. MG36
TTTCATCATCCAACGGGGAGAATTTTAGATATCGATGGATTCCAGTGGTAAGTCCCATCATCGGATCGCATGATTCCATCAACTTTCCTCACTTTCCTTCAATTTTCATTTTATTGAACACATGTCTACATCCGTAGCAATCGCACCAGCACAAGATCACCACGCTCTCCCCCTTGCTGTCATGCTCCTCTCTGCCTCACCCTCCTCTTACGCCTCCAGACCCGTGCTGTAGGAGCAGACGAAATCTTTTCCACTATACCCACTGCCATGTCAGACTGAAGATGACGAGAAACTATCCACAACCCAACCAGCGCTGCCCTTGAACAGCCTCGTGCAGGGATTATCCTTTCCCCTGATGGTGGTATGTCTATTTTTGATTTTAAAAACAACATGACTGAGGCTCAACAGTTGAAGACGGTGGACCCAACCCCGCATGCGTCCTGGCTCTATCAACTCCTTTGGGAGCCTGCCCTGGCCACTCTGCTAAGGCAGTCGAGCGCATAATGGCGGCCGCATGGGAAGGGGGTCGTCGTTCGTCGAAGCGTTCTGCAATCGGGCGAGATATTCCATTGGGATATGTATGTTGGGTGCCTTGCCAGCCTTGGCCATGTTCATTTCGCGGAACTTGGTCTAGCATCACGTTTGAGGTCGAATCAATTATTGGACTGCCGTCTGGGCCCTTGGAACAGCAACGGGACCGCACCGGGTGGTCAATCAGTGATAACTATTTTCGGGCTGGGCCATTGTGCTCGCGTGCGGCGGTATTCATATATTCATGCATGTGTCTCCCCTTTTATTGACCCAAGGTCCATCTTATGTGCACCCTTCAGCCTACCTTTGCAGCATGCCTATCACTCTTGGAAACCAGACGATTATGCCACAACAATATACATCATGCCATCGGGACCTCATTTAAAGACTTTTAATGAGATGGTGCAGCCGTGCAATGGGTCCATAAGATTTCATCAACAATTACTCATGTCGGTGACCACTTTCTTGGCCCTTACCTTGTGAACTCATTCTCATCTAGTTTTTATTGTTCTTGAAACTGCCTCCGCACCCTCACTAGCATACGATCATCAATCGACCGTAACCATCAAACAATATCGCGGGCGATATCCAGAGGCGGCTAAGCGTACACAGGTTGTCGGTGCGCTTTTGCCTTCGTGCCATACCGTCATGTTCTCATTCGACTCTTAGCCTTCCCGCAAACGCCTCCTCACCTTCACCCACCCAAAACCAAGCTGCGATGATCTCATGGATCGCCGTGCTTGCCAGCTACGTTTTGGTGAAATCTGGCTCTGATCCTCGGCTATCACCAAACTACCTGCCCAACGATGGCACTCAAGAGCTTGGAATGGTGCGAGCCGTGTACACACACCTATATCTGTGTGATTCCGCATTCGAACCCCACCCCGCCGCCTATGCCTAGGCACTGTTTGACACGGCAAGACTCAATTCGCATCTGAATTTTTGATTTTAACTCATTGTTACAAATGACAGGTTCTGGGATCGCATCTGACGGCGAGTAGTTACTGACTGGGCGTTCTTAGGCTGGTTGGCCGCCTCGTGTTTGCGCAGTCTGGATGCAACATTGCCCCTTTTCTCTTGCAGCAGTCACGCTGGGCTCGGTCTGATTCCGGCGGAGCTAGGCAGGTATCGAAGGACCCGCTCCCAGGGGCATATACTCAATACGGCCACAAGATGTGTCTACCAGCAGGCAGGTGGGCTAGTATGGACGTGAACCTTTACTAATCCCTTGTTCGCCCAGTATGTGTCATGGCTGTCAGATTCTTCGAAACTTCGATAATGGGATTGCGTTTTTCGACACTTCGCACGCCATGAGACGCTGCGGGATGAATTTACTCGACCGATAACGCGTGGAGAGGCTCCCAGAGTTGTAAATAGTACATTCCCCATTGGAGAAAGCAGTTCGGAACCCTTCCGGTCTATTGGGCTGACAGAAATAGGTAAATGCCGCAACCGGTGAGTAATGCATGTTTTGGAGGGTGATGCGGGTTGGCTCATTATCATTGCTCATAGGCAGCTGGATTTCGATGTCAACCTCGACCCGTTGCATGAAAACCGTGGCCGCCAGCGACGCGGATTGGCTCAGGCTCAATATCAACGAAATTAATAAATGTCGCGGTCCATCCCACGTTGAACCTCCTGCCGACGCATCCGAGTTCTACGCTGACATATACATGCATTACTCACATCATTTGCAACAAAAGAACTGCTCTGCTCAGTACGACAATGGGAATGGTGGAGCCAAGGAACACGTCAAGCGGAAAGAATGTATTCAATGGTGTCGACAATGAACGCATTGGCAGAATGGGGATTTTAGGCGCATGGCGAGAGCACCCGGTAACAATGTAGGTTCATGTGAGGCCTCGCCACTCATTGAGGCTTACCCATCATCTTTCTTTAGTTGTGGTACGCAACCGTCAACTGAGCTCCCCGGGAATCCATGCGAAGCAATTGATCCTTTCTCAGAAGAGTCGGCATGATAGGCTTGGATTAGTATTAGTATTCAGTTGGCACAACGTCCACCCCCCTTTCAATAGGACCCCCCGGAACGAGACCACCACATGGAATGGCAATAGGACTGCGTGGGTAGTTAATTGCATTCTGGGTGAGTCGGTATATATTGGGTTATTGGATTCCACTGTTGTATGACAGTTACATTCCTGCATGTCGAAAAATGTGTCTGGTATTTTTCCTAATTGAATGTTGCCAACATGACCATTTTTATCACTCCCCGATTCACTGCAAAAAATCCACCTCACGTCAGTTCCAACCACAGTGATGCGCCCAGAGTGGACATCCACCTTCTTGTTGGCACAACTGTACGGGGTCGTTGTGCACACCCCTCACGGCCTTGCAGACACACTGTGGGCATTGGCCTGTTGTTGCAGTGAGAACATGTTGAATAAATAGAGAACAAAGTTCATATTTGTTCTGTGTTGAACTACTAGGAATACAGGGAATAAATTTATAATATTCTTCACAATTAGATTATCATGATACTGTAGCTTTCACCGAAGATAAATTTTGAAATTATTCACAGTTTTATTCCAGTGCATATCTGGAAAAAGAAGAAAAATAATGCACAATGAGACTGTGAGATAAATTACGGAGGAAACACGAGATATATTTTGATTTTCATTCTGGCTAGGGTCATTAGTTGAATCACATGTCCTGGATCAGATAAACATGAACATTATTTGAAATACCATCTGCATCCTAGATTTGGTGTCTTCATTGAGCATATTTAGAATATGTTTGTGTTTTGACTACTATATCCTCACCACTGGTGAGGATATAGTAGTCAAAACACGAGTATCCAACTTGAAAACTACATAAGCTGCCGTAAATCCCTGGACAACCAGGTGGTATTGGACTTGGACTCAGTCCCCCCCCCTCCCCCATGGGGCATCGCGACATTGTTACACATATTAATTAACACGCAGCTTCGAGGGCAGAGGGAGGGTGGATGGGGCAGAAACCAGTAATTACACCCCTAATTCTAGCTCGATCGTAAATACACTAAACTCTGGCATGAGGTACTCCGCTATCCCAGAAAACGTGCTCGCCGTACCATCCCACTTAGCTGCCTAAGCCACCCCGACGCGTCACCTATGGAGGCCTGTAGGCAGGCAAAGCACCGTGCGTGAGCCTGAGGGTGTAGGTTAATCAGAGGCCCAACGCCGATGAGCGCAATGTGACCATCTGCCCAACAAGGACGTTTCGGGGTTATGGTCGCAGTAGATGACGCTCGTGGAGTATGACAAAGCCCTCAACGGTGCCCGCTGCGCAGAACCGCGCAAGCTGCGTTGCTAGTTCACGCCTTGGGTAGAATTCATGCATGCACGTTTCAGGAGACCAGTTAAATCAGATGATTTAAGAAACTAACCATGATCCTACCACAGGGGGACTTGGCCGCCATGCGCATGAACACTGCCTGCTTCCTGAAGGTATGTTATAGCTCCTGGTGTGCGGGCGTGTGGTGCTTTGTGATGGCTTCGAGCGTGGCCAGGTCTGTGATCGAAATGCACTTCCTGCGCAGCTCTGTATACAGAGGACCCGCATCATTCCGCAATCACAACCTTGCGCGGCACTCCCGTATTGATACTGCGCTGAACGCGTCTTGGTTCTGTGGTGGATGAGGCGGGGCGAAGTGGGAGAATGCTGACGTGGTTTGGTCTACAGTGTTAGCGCTCCCACGTGTCAGTCAAATCCCAGTGAACTCGAAAATAAAGGCTTACAAGTATCTCACCGCATTGCTCACACCATGTCCTCCACATCCAACCCCAGCTTGATCGCATCATTGCCATCGATAAACCCGGAATTGATCGACGCCCGCAATCCAATGCGCTGTGGAGGAGGATGAGGAGGGAGAACATGTCAATAGAGTGCGCAGGAATGGGGGTGTTGGAGTGGTCATATCGAGCTCATGAGTCATCGCAAAGGCCGCGTTGTCTGCGTGGGTAATTGTAATAATAAGCAGGGAGGAAGAGAGGATGGCGGGAACGCGCCAGGATGAGCAAACGCACACTATATTCAAAATGGAGGGGCCGAACCCGGGCGAGGTGGCATATTCACTATATCCTTGCAATCTGCAGCGGGGTCGAGCAGAGATGCGATGGCAGGTTTTTCAGAGGATTGTCGCCCACCAACACCGCCTGAGCCCGAGAAGGACAGCGTCTGAATTTGATTGGGTCATACGAGGATATCTTATTACAATGTCCCGGGTGACTTACGCGTCAGAAGGGGCGGCGGCCACCCATCCAATTCCGACCATCGAAAGCACCTGACGGTCCGTGTGTTTCTAAACAGATGTGCAGCCTACAGCTTACATGTGGATGCCGCAGATGAATCAAGGTTTTATTATAATGGTGGGGATCGACATATTGTTGAGAGCTATAGCTTGGAGTGCGTGTCGTGGATATCTCTTGTGTTCATTTTGCATCACTGCATAAAATGTAATATAATTTCATGAGCAAACAGTACATATCTATGAAGAAACGTTAATAATGCGAAGACAAACGATGTAGGCCGCGTTACCAATGAGAGATGCCCGCCTCCTCAAATCTCTCCAAGGACACGCTCGACCAGGTCGCCATTAGATATACCTCATGTGTGCTTCACCAGTGTCCTGGTGATAGCTCGTCATCATTGAGGGAACTCCTGGCAAGCAATCGACAATCACTCAAGATAGATCGCTGGTCCGTCCTCACCCAAGTATTGCGGGAACGGGAAATGCACACATTGTGGCTATTTCCGCCTAGTTTGGGTTGAGGCAGCGAGCGGTAGGGGTAGATAAGGCTACGCTTCAGACTTGTGGGGCGGATGGGCGAGCCGTGCCGCTGCTATGCACAAACCCACCAGAACACATGTTCAACGCGTTTTACCCTCGTTGGCAAATAGGAGCACACAATATTATCCAAAAAGAGTACTAGTATTCAACTTTTATTTGAAGTAGAAGTTGCGAGTAGATATCAGTGGGGCTGGGTGTACATAACATCTTGAATTCAACATACGTTCAGTGGGGCTATAGGCTAAGATGGAGAGAACGAGCTCTAGTTCGGAATTGGGAGACTGAGCGCCCGGGCCCTCGTAATTGAAATCAGCCTGAGCCATCGAACTCAAAGACTTCCAAATCAGATGAATGTCCTGGCATCTGATTCCACCGCTAATGGTTCATCTGATTGGAATGAAAGCATCAACTGAGAGTGGAGGGATGAATGTAGGTTAGTGATGAGTAGCGACACACCGGAAACTCTCACCCTGTCTAGGGGTAAGACATGGATATACCCGTCGTATTCTGGATCGCTCATTGTTGTCAAGGCGAAATGCGAGACCACCTGAGAGAGCTCTAAAACATGCAATGTCGTAGCCGCCCGCTGACAGAGGAAACCACCGGCGAACCCAAATTGCTTGTATGGATCCAGAAAGTGATGTCCGACATCCATGGTATCCGCCCCCACGTACTCCCTTACCGTGACATATATGTCTTTAGTCGGAAGCCCAGAAGCGGTGAGGGAATGAGGATATTGGAAAATGGTGTCAATGATTCCGGCTTTTTGCTGACCTGCTGTGGATCGGAACATAATAGTGCTGTTCCGATAATTTGTAGATTTTGAGGTACCATAGCAGACACCACGTATCGCGATTTTGACGAGAGACAGGGCTGTACGCGACACCGCAGGGATTCGTTCGCTTCCCATCTTGGCAGTAAGTAAATCTTGAAGGAGCTGGTACTCAGGTTGCCCGAGAGTGAACGGTTTTGCTTTGGGATCAATATAAAATTCCTCATGGCCGGGATCTAATAAATTGGCAAGGCGAGAACCACGGACATCTTCCTTCGGAATAGATTCCATAATTTCTATCATTTCCATGACAGTTGCGCGTAATTTTTCATCATCAGCTAGGATTGCACGGAGGTTGGAATAACGAGCAGTGGCTTTCATTAAGGTGGACTCCAACTCCCCTAGCAAATGGTCAAATAGTCGCATCTCTCGTCCGGGTGACGCACAAAGGGAGACGTACCGACTATATTGTTGGTATTCACACGGTGAAAGGAATTGATGTATCGTTCAAAGAATGGTGCGCTGTGCGAGTGAACGGGGCCAAATAGATCCAACATTGATCCGATGTGAAGCGCGGCATGGTGGGTTGGTTTTAAATCTTCATCTGGGTAGAGGTTTCTGATATTGGAAACGTAGCGGAAAATATATCTTTCATAGTTGCGTATCTGATCGCGAGTGGAGGCGCGCATATTCGCGATACGAACAGCTGATACAAGGTCCATGAAATTTCTGAGAAGTTCCTTTTTGCGGCCGGTCTCGTTTTTCCACAATCGAATCAGGGTAATCGGCAAGTGGATGGTACAGATTATCCGCCATTGGTTAGCACTCAGTTTTCCCCTCTGGGCGGTTCCCCAATTTCGAGGAGCTGAGCCGATCCATGTTGGAAGTTGGGTTTCGGCCATATCAGCCCAGACGGCCTCCATGATATCTTTTCCAAGTACAGCCCGCGTCGTGGGTGAATTTTCGGCGATGTATGCTGATAATAACGATAGTTGGCTTTCGTCCTCGCTGATCTTGCAGAGTGGAATTGGGATCAGTAGAATCGATGGACTCATAGTATAGTATAAGCCTCACCGATTTTATAATCGCTTCAAATAAGCACCGTTTTTCGGATTTCCCTCCCGCTTTGATGTTGGTATGATTGATGGCCAAAATTCCACATACATGTCTGAAAATTATGGTGCTACCTTGGTTATACGCCTTCTCATGCCCAGCAGTGCTCTCGCTGGCGATATGGCGGACGATGCGTCTTACCAGCGCCGGTTCGACATTATGAGGTAGGTTGTAAGTTTGGGCAGGATCGATCACGTCCTGCATTGGTGTGACAGCGGGATCCATCAATGACTCCGAGTCTGAGTCCAAGGGTTGTGCGTGGGGTGTATCAGAACCTTCTGTGGGTTGAGCGGCCGCGTCTGTAAGTGACCGGCGAAGTGCGTCAACACTAGCGGCATCCAACCGCTGTCGCTACGAAAAATGAGAACGCGATCGATGAAGAATGGGACAAGATCACACCCAATGGACAATGTTTTTAGCAAGAACAAACTTCGTTCCAATCACCAGTTGGTGACCACTTCCCTTGATGTTATGTTCAATGCAAATCGTATATAGCACCTTGCGATGAAAATTCAAGAGCTCAAACACCATGTTGGGTTCGTCCTCAGAAATGAGCTTCAAGCACTTCTTGACCATGGTACGCTCTTTGTCAGACGTAACACACTTATCTGATGCGCTCTTTAGCTCTACCGCGGAAGAACCGTCGCCTCCGGGACTCAGGACGTTGATCTTGAAGAGGTTTCGGCAATGATTTTGTAGAAGGCCGAGGTCCAATGTATGCATAGAGTCGATGGTGGAGAAGCGAACTGGATCCCAGTAAGGCAGTTTAAGGAGAACGGACCATCGCCAACCAAATGCTCCCCGAATTTCATTCTGGTGTTTTTCACATGAAGCGTTCTTCCAAAAATTCGCAAATCGACGAATTTCATCCGGATGTCGTTCGGGCCACTCGCGCGGATCTAATATATCGATATCGTCGATATCGATGTCGCAGAAAGTACAACAATAATGCGCAGTTGCGGAACCTGGAAATCCGATGACTTGGCGGATGGCAAGCATGTCAGCGACGAGAGGCACGAGCATGGCGAGGAAGAGCCTCCCCAGATGGGATCCATGAGTTCTGGAGAAGAAGACTCCGGGAACCCAGAACTCGAGCAAATCATCAACCAACAATTCGAGCGAGTGGTTTATTTCATCGGATGATGGCTTGTTTGGGCCTGGTATCACTCCTGCCAGGAACATGTTTTCGGGGAGGTAACGCAAGTGGGGCGGGAGGTTAAGGACCACTAACCAGATACCCGTAGATGACACAGATTGTTTGGCTGTTTTATTATGAAATGGGTTGAAACTGTCCACTGAAAGGCTGAAAACGAGGCGCCCTTCATTCCCAGGCCCAGGGAAAAATGGGCGACCATTCGCGTCTTTGAGGTCCGAAAAGCTACTTGATTGCCAAATATCATGTATCGTGGAATGGTTTTCATCCGTCAGGAGGCTCAGTGGATACTCATCAATATATTCTTCCATTTTTTTTCGTGAGAGGAGGCGACCCAACCAGGATTTAAGGTCTTGATGAAGATATTTCTTACATGGAAGGATCCGCATCGAATTGCTGGTAATATTTTGATGTTTCCAGAGCGGCGTATTGCAAACCTCGCTTTGCGCTGTCTTTTTGTAGGCACAGCGCGTGATGGTATCAAGGGAGCCCGGACGGCAGGTAGGGTCATATGGGGAAAGGGAATAGCATGACGGGCAAGAGATATAGCTATGGGTGACTGGGTCGAGACGCCATAGCAGAGAAAGGGTGCGAGGATCCTTGGGGATCGTTGCGATGACTTCCTTTGCAGTATCGGTTGTTCCAAGCAGGTCCCTAAGGCCAGCTAGGTGAGCGCGAAGCCCCCTAATTGGCGTAAATAGGATATGTCGCAGGACCAGCGAAATTAAGGATGCGACTTTCACAGTCGGGTTCCTGGGGCCATGTTGATAGAAATGAAGCTCTAGAAAATGAAATAGTGAATTCAATGTGATACCACCAAGCGTCACCACAAACCGGTATTGACCACCACCACACTATCCGGCGTCAGGCTGGAGCGTAACGCCCGCTGTTGAACCCAATGAAGCTCTTTTTCGAAATTCATGCGTACCAGCCCGTTAACCAAGCAATCCACTAGAAGGTCGCCTTCGCTGGACGGCGGAAATTTTGCAATTAGCGCAACAAGCTCGCAGAACCGATTTTCCACTGCGAGATAGGGCGCGTTGACGCGGGGCCCCGACCTTAAGGCATGCAGGCCATAATTTGGCCGGATAATATCAGCCATGGTGGGCCGTTTGTATTCCCCATGCGAAATTGGCTCGTTGACAAATATAAGCGGAAAAATACAATTGTTGGTCGGCAGTCCGGATAAAAATGAGAATTCCTGATTCATCAGCGCGATCCATTTGGTCTGCGAGTCGGCTTCTCCTGTATTGGTCAAGTCCGAAGGCACAAGCTCTATTGATGTATGGGTTGCCACTCCGGTCCTGGGCGGTGCCTTCGAAGTATGCTGAAAGAACTTCAAGTTGCCTGAGGGATCAGTGTTCGATTGTGACGCTAAGAATATCCTATCGTCCCGAGCGTGACTCGTACAGGTCTGCCTGGAGAGCAGTTTCCCATCGCCTTCGTATAGGCCCGTAAGTACATTCAAGATCGTGCAATGAGACATGCATCTGCAAACACGACTTCTTGAGCGCCCACCCTGGATATCTCGGTTGGCACGAGCGGGGGGATTATTTCGAGACGCTGGCATCACCATTCACCAGAGAGACACAGAACATGGAGGCCAGGTGGTCCATGGCCTCGATCCGAGTCCCGCGCCGCACGTCCCATTCATGTTATTTATGTAAGCAATCTAGCTACCTAGGTACACGATTATAATTACACATGTACATGTCACGCATTGGGTTGCTTTCTTTTCTTGAAACTACTCTTTAAAATAAAAGTAGGTTCCCTACTTTGCTCCCGGATGGTGAGGACTCTATCACTTTCGGTGGGGTGGATTATTGTTCCATCATCCACAAAATACTTGTCCGTAATTTCAAGCCAACCCTCCGGCCTTTCGCCTGTGTACATCCATACCTTCTCGGAGTGGGTTAACGTGTTAGTATGAAAGTAAATGTCTCCCCTCAGCGGATTTTCTATCTCGGGTTTTACGATACTCTCGCGATGGTTCGAAATGAACCATCGCATCCCAGGGTGATCTGACCTGCCCTTGAATTTCCTTGTATACATACTGACATCGATCGCAAGGGCCTTGTGTTGCCGCGTAGTCGAATCCCCATTGTGAGACGCTGATGTGGGCCTATTTCAATGGTGGGAATGGTACTGGTCGGTAACCCAGTCAATAGTACAGCTGGGTGTCTAACTTACCAGGGGTTGGCTTGAACACTCAGGCCCGCGGTCGAACTTAGGTTCAACGTGAGAATCGATAGTACGATCTGGCTGATACGACTCACAATCCCCCAGAATGCGACACTGCAGGTCGGAACGGGAAACCACCACCATCAGACACCCGTTGGGGTGCCGCTGCTCGAGACATGTTACCACTAATAGATGCCCTAGTCGCGAAATGAGTGGTGATGCATACAGGTTCGGAAATGGAGATGTTTACATCTTTGATTGGTGGTTGGAAATGTCCCCGGGCCACTCCTGATTGTATATCTGAACAGGAGCCAGGCGAGGCCGGAGCATCGCACTTTCGCGTGCTTTCTGCGCAGCTAAAGAGGTTTCTGGAAAGTTGTGTATTATCGCTTGTACAATGGACATGGGTTCGAGTGTTGCTGGTAAAATCGATGAAATGACCTGTTGCATTCGATCGACCGAATCGTCACATTCACAAATCACGGTGATAAGGTCGGCGGCGGCGCGGATTTGCTCCGGTGAAGCTGCGGTATGGCTACACGCTCGGATGGATATTTCGATCAACTGACGGAGGTCCACCCCCCCACGTGTCTTATCTTCCGGTGGCGAAACGGCTGCCAAACTAACGCTAGCTGGGACAGTATGGGCTTCTTGGGGCTCAGGCGGCTCAGAGAATCGAAGATGTTTGATGGCGGCGGATAGATCCCCATCCAGGCGAGCTTTCTCCCATTGCGGAGACGGGGCATTTGCATTTTGTGGCTCGTCCCACAACTGCAAGCTGGGGGCCGCATCCGGAGCTAGTCTTTGCGTTGGTTGGTCATCATAAGGCTTCGGGGGTGTCCCGAGGATGTTGCTACGATTACGGGATTGATGGTTGTGTTGAGCTCTCGGACTAAGCAAGGGAGTTAGGTTCAAAGGCAGCTGGAGAACCGGAACAGCTTTGCAACTCACGCAGTATAATGGCCTGGTAACTTTGGTGAGGCTACACCCCACGGAGGACTTGAGGATGAATCGTCCTGCACTGGTGCGGATCTTGGCCCAGCCGGGTTCTTGCCTTCCTGGTCGTTACTAGTAGTATTCAGCAGGAATATGGTTCGTAAGCGCTAATAGGAAGACATCAGGAATGAGGAGTATAAACACGCAGCGCCACTCACATCGAAACCGTTGAGACCTGGGGAGAATGTGCCGCTCCCGCTTGTTGGCAATAGTATCATCTCATCGAGGATATCTAGTTCTGTGGTCTCGGTAATATCGCTGTCCGACATATCGTGAGCATCAGTGGGCATGTTTTTGAATATGGAAGAAGCGAACTCGGTCGATGAAGATTCATATTAGCATCCTGAGGCGCGCACATGTGCGGTGCTTTCGTCCCGGCCAACGCCTTTCATGAAACAATGCATGCAGTGTGCAGACTCCGAAGCCAATCAAGGACCGGTCACCAGTGACATGTGACAAGGCACGTGTTGGCGAAGCGGGATCATTGATCAACGTTTCAACCTCGACCACTCGCAGAAATATATTATGTACACCTTCATATCAATAGAATTCATTAGCGCTATGTAGTTGTATGCTATATAATTCACCGAAATTGAGAATGATGACACTGCGGCACATGATGCGTCAGTCACTGATTTGATCAACTACGTCATGCTGACGGCAACTAACCATCTTCCCGTCGGTGAGATCTATGTAAAGCTCAAGGGTTACATGTTACACGGCTTCGGGATCTGCTCCCTGCGCTTTGATCATCCGCCAAGGTGGATGTATCGGTCGACTGTCCAATTGACTGTTCATTTGTGTCCTGTAACAGCCAGGCCTCGACTGGAGGTTTGCGGCATAGGAGGTGGGCGTAATTCATGCCACTCGTTGTGATCAGGTTCACCCCATATCGATTGGAAAGTTACATGTACAATGGTAGTAATAGAGATTTGAACTAAACAGAAAGGGTTTGGCACCGGATATTATGCCTGAAGTCGTGCGCATGTGTTAGCATTAACTGGGGCCGTGCAAAGCAGAATAAATACCGTGATTTGTGTGGGCAAGGCTTTGCCCATGTCCCGGGCCTCCGTGATGCGCGAGACAAATCTGTGAAGGATTCTGGGATTCAATTGCCACTCCTTCCGAGGAAATTAGATTACTTACAAAATTACAGCCTTGTTCAGAATGCGCCTGTTGATACGAGGTCGAAGTAAAAATTCCTTTCGCGTGCCAAACTCGAGGACAAACACCTCGCCGGACCAAGGTGAGGTGGGCCTAATAGCCCTGATAGATTCGTTCACCATGGCACCATTGCGGCTGTCATGGCCATATATCAGGAATCTCAAACACCCGATGATGACGGTGGCGCGGAATATCGCTGGGTGGAGGTGGTTGCCCGCGGGTTTGTTGAATATTTGATTTACGCCAACGTCGGGAGAAAAGCTGGGTCCAGTTGTGCGCGCTCTTATTTTACAGGCTTTGGAAAAAATACGGACACGGTTCACCGGGTATAGAAAACCATGGACTGAGGTGCGATTCGTGTTCTAGATGATGGGGTTCGATGTTCAGCCACCTTTGTGGAAATTACTCAAACTAAGAATACTGACCGCATTCCCGGGGGTATTGCGTTCAATTTGTGGGCCCGGGTCTCCCCCGCGTGCGTTAGGGGCAGTCTGGGTGATGCTGACGTGCTGTTTCAGTCCACGGATTAATACGGTCAATTTTCACATGACACTAGCGAAATAGACATACCGTCTCAGTCTGATGTGTAGTAGACTTCCTGATCGTGATATTTGGGGCCATTGTAGATTTCAAGTGAAGTCTGCCCCCTATCCCGTCTCATGGCTACTTTTATAGAATTTTCGCCATACGTACGTGTGTGCATAAGTGCACTTGAGGCAGCCATGAGTCTTGAAGGTACCATTACTAAATTCTGGAGCGTGTCTTAGTATCTGGTGTGCAGCGAGATTACAACCAAATAGGTGGGCCCCTTGCTCCTTCCGTGGCAATGTAAGTGACCATCTGACAAATGCGCATATTACCGTCATTTTGGAACTTGATGGCCCTAGTGCTAGGCTGAAGGATTTGTGTTTCCGCTCCACGAGTCTGACAAGTATGGCAGCAGTCTACTGTCTGAGTAGGGAGCGACAATCGATCAAGTAGTACATGTACCACGTAAGCTCTGCATGTTGCTGTCACTGTAGCGCGCTGTAGTAGGGGGGGGGGCTCACATTCTAATTCGCCAGAATGTGGACGGTTAGTGTCATAGTTTCACATCCAGGCCCAACACCTCCGTTCTTTGTTCTCAAGGTTTGCACATGTTTGGTCCTGGGCTCAAAGACAGCTGGTTTAGTATAGCGCGTCGTCTTGTGCAACGGGACCCAGATTGAGGTCAATTAGAATGTAGGTGAGGTAAATAATAGTAACATATATATAAACCCAGTAATTATGGAACGATTTTCATTGTTGTGCATTGGGTATTCCGCCCTTGACTTGCCCGTTGCTCCTGTTTGGCATTGGCCCTCGGATCACCACTTGCATGGATTTTCCATAAGTGGTAACCGGTAACCCCGTGATGGCTCTTCGGTTAATACTTTCACGTCCGGGTGAGTTTCCCGCCCACCCTCATGACTACATTTTATTTCCCTCTTGCGCACAGGGACCGGGGTGTGCCCGATGGCTAACAAGCAACATTTGGATCGGAATCAGGTCTGTTAGGAGGCCCTGAACGGCGTGCTGGCAGCGCGGCTGGATCGGCTAGCAAGGTCGACCATGATGCCCCAGAAGTAACCCCCCAGAAAGCGAATCCTTCCACCTATGTACGTGTGCAAGAATATCGACCGGTTTGAACTCTATGGGGGGCGGTTTTCCTATGGGCAACCCGTCAATGTCATGCGTTTCTCACCAAACGGGAGATATCTGGCAATTGGTTATGATGATGGGGCCCTGGTTGTATGTTGGCCAAATCCTCTGAGTTGATTCAGCTTAAGCTTACCGTGCGGCTTGCGGCAGATTTTTGAGGCGAGGTTACTCCCCTGGAAGTGCGTCCGCGTATACAAAGCGGGTGCGACAATCCGAGGCCTGGTATGGCACCCTACCATCCCGGCGGCGCTTGTCATTGGCTTAGGCAACGGGGACATCAATAAGATTCGGTTTGTGGAGGATGACGAACTTGCACTGGTACATGAATTCCAATGTACTCCGGATTTAGCTTATCGTGCCTTCGCAGAATGATTTTACCGGGCTCGAGCATGTCACAAATTTTGTTCATGCTATCGCCATCAACGTTGACGCCTCTCGGGTTGTGGTTGCATACGGCCAAAGAATTGCCTTTATTGATGCAACCCCTGATTTTGGTGAGGCTGCTCTGATCTCCTTCGTCGGACAAGTATTTACTTTCACATCGGTTTCAGAAGAGAGATGGAAGATTACGCCCTCGAATTCTATTTCTACAACACGTGGTCATGGACCAGAACTCAAGGCGTTCACAGTGGGCGACATACAGTATATTGATGACCACACTGTCGTCGCAAGCTTTGTGGAAGCCGGAGCTCCATTTATGTTCGTGAGTTCATGGTCTCTATGCCACCCCCATACTAACCCTATCTTTGCAATCAGCGCGTATTCCGCTGTTTTCCCATATCAAGTGAGGTGGGCAATGAAGGGCCGAGAAGGCCCCGATACTTGGATGTGAGTAATACATTCTTTTCGCTGATTCTCCCAAATTCTCATACCGACGCTGTGCCGGTTTCAGGGGACATTCCGCCATATCTCCGTATAACAAGTCCGGAATCAGACTTTTGGCCGTCACCAACCTACATGATGGCATCGATTGGTATTGCCTGTATCGAAAACGATACATGATGACTACTCGATATAAGCTGGGTGTGAATGTGGTTGTAGGTATCGAATTTATTGATGACATGACCGTCATCGCTGGACAGGGTAGTGGGGAGGTCGTCATTGCCACATTTGGGATGGCGAAGGATCCTTCAAGCTATACTCTTGGATATGGGATGTGGCGTATGTCCTGCCATATTTCCATTCCACCAGCTCAAGGCTTATCCCAACCACTTGTGATTTTCAGCTGTTCAGATTCGATGCCTGGTAAGACCCAGTGGCGCTCAAAATTCATCCCGATATTCAACCCCCACCGCATAGTGTGGGTTGCGTCTGGTCCCCAAGGACAAGCTCCTCGTAATGGCGGCTGCGGTCTTGGATGACAGTGGTGATACAACAATTATCGGGCTTGCTGCCGCTTGTGTGGATGAGAACGTCGAAGGTTCAAAATTACAATTCCAGGGGGTTCGAGGCCAAGCACCAGCCCCTAAACTCAGTGACGCCAGTGGATTGGCGTTGGTCATTCAAGCCTCCAGCGCTACTGAGGATCTCGATAGCAACAATCGTGCAACAATAAACAGGCTTCCTGCCCTTCCTGCGGCGGAGGTTAAGGATTCCTCATTCCGGGCATCTCAGGAGGTTCGGGACCGGCGCCAGGCAGCCGTCCAACAAGGCAATGTTGCTAGTGGAGTAGCGCCGGACATTCAAGTTTCGTGCACTGCAGGGGCTGCCCGATCGAGCAAGTTCGAAGTATCACGGGTATAGTGCACGTTTCAACCATACCAATTATATGACTAATATGATGGTTTCAGAACATTGCGCCTTTCCTATTCGTCCTGCTTGTCTTGGCTTTCGGATTTTCTCCATTTGGATTTACAGACCTTTACCATTGGGTTCTTTGAACAGCCAGCGTTCTTGACATTATGCATATGGTCGATTTCAACCAATCCCAGAAACCGCTAGCTATATGTGGTACGATGCACCCAATTGCTATATGTACTAGTATCCCGTTCCCCGAGTCCTCCCGGCGCCCCAAGTTTGTGGGTAGCTTGGAATGTTCAATCAATGATCATTAAATTTTTATGCCACCAGATCCGAGTCCAAGGCACTGATGACAATTGAGACCGCTTGAGGCCTCCCATTCACCATTCGATCATGCCGGTTACATAGTAATGACCATTTTTGTCATTGTCGGACATCAGTTCCCCGCATGTCGCACGCGGAATCTGGGTTCGGCGCGACCACGACTATGATCAAGGTTACACTACCAACACATGCACAGTGAAGGGTCCCGCGAAGTCCCGATTTCAGCGGCAGGGTCGATTCACACATGTGTACCGTGAACGCCAATGTGTGCGCGTGATTGAGAACAAAGACAGATTTGACGGCATGCATTGACTCGATGATTCGAGAGATACACATATAGCGGGCGGCGTACCAGAGATACCCAACAACTGCGAGAAATAGCAATGCCCACTTCCGCGTCGGTCTCAAGTTCTGAGACAGATTCCTTTGAGTCTGCAATTTCCACCGCCAATGATATGACTGGTACCCCCCCTCCAGGTTCAGAGACAGGCCGCTCCGAGTCCATAGCCTCCACAGTCAAGGCGCCCAACAAGAGTAAGTGTCATTACGAGGAAAATAATATTCCTGTGCCTAACACTGTCGCCACACGCAGCGCATCGGGGGAGCAGGGGTGTTCCAGCGGATGGCGTTAACGTTCGCCCTTGTGAGTAGAAATTTATAATGTATACGATACATTTCATTCAATCACCCAAGCTACCTCCACCCCATTCATCAAGCCAAACCCTCGACTCCCGTGGCGATCCAACCTCCTTGGGCCTCGCGCACTAAACCCACAACCCAAACCAATTTCAGGGAGAGGTGCGTGCTTTACCAATCCTGCAGATCATAATTATTTAGAACTGAAATCAACAGACGCTATCCTGACCCCGGGCACGACAAACCACCCCCGACCGGTCCAAGCGGAAGGTAACACCGGAACTCCCACTCCTGATCAAGTAGAGCCTAGTATTGTCCAAGGTTCCAGGGGTGGATTAGGCAAGAAAGCGGCTGTTCGATTCCATTCAGACTCGCCCAAATGGCACACCGGGATACCAATCGATGAACTCCGGCCAACTCGCTCCACGGAGTCACACCGGCCAGGCCCAGTTTCCCAGATATCACCAACCGGCCCCAGAGAGGGCATACCAAGGTTCCCGGATACTATTATTGGTCAGGACGAACCAGGACCCGCGCTGATCTTTCGCTCCCCACGCTCCAACCGACCTCCACTTCGCCCTCGGGTGGTCACCGGCTTTGTCAAACCGGTATGGATTGACGTCACCCCGAGCTCTCCATCGTCTCCCCACAGCCACCCCGAGCAGGGCAATGTGTCGGCCCTGAACCAGCCTCCCGAAAGGCTTCCCAACCCAAGTGGACGCAAGTCAGATTCCCGATCTGCCGACGAGTGTTCGCCATTGGCGGAGGTTACGCACTTAACAGTATATCATGACATTGAAGGCAGCTTCAAGGGATCCGATCGTGGATTAGACCCTCTAGACGCTTGCAGTGATGGAAGAGATGTAACAAAAGATATGGAAGTTGATGCTTACGGCTACGGCCTCAGAGCCGAAGTTAGCCAACCGCCACAGGTAGGTATTCATCGTATTCATCTTACAAATGAATGCTTATCTTTTTAAGGATGATGTCCAGACCGACCCTAGAGATGCGGTGGCGACGGCGTTAACCCGGAAGCTCGACACGCTCTGTTATGACGTCAACGCAGGCTTTGATAAAATGGCAAATGCAATACAAGATCTGGCCTCTGCGGTTTCAGCACCCGTGGCAGGTGCCCATCATGCGCCAAGCGCCGATAGTTTTCAAACACGCAGACGAGGTCCGCGGCTCGCATCAAATCCGGTTCGCCGAAGCACCGAGGCCAACGAGCTGGCAGTACGTGGTCACTTCAATCTTTCAGTCATTCGTTAACGGTGTGGGAAATCGTTTAGAAATCCGTGCGAGAGTTCCTCGATCAACACCTCACCGGGGGGGGGAGTCTTCACACAGTCACCCGGGAAGAAGCCCTCGGTTTTGCTGCTGCTTGGAACGCCAATGGCAGAGACTCTTTGCCATCCTGTACGCTTGATAGCTTCAGGGTAGACTTACTTGGGAAACCACGCAGCCCCTGGAATAGGTCGGCAGCCAAGGTGTTCGTGAATGCTTTTATCCTCGCGCATGCTCTTGATCGCACACCGGAGGCGATCGATGAGATCAGCCGGTGCTTTTTCAGCAGGATCAAATCCATGAAAGCGAAATCCAAGTTGATGCTCAATAGTTCTGCAGTAATCAGTGAGCATGCGCGCGCTATTAGAAAGCATCAGAGGAAGCGCAACGTGGGTCTTCCGACAGAATTTTACGATGAGCACTAATATCAGAATCTTTTTAAAGCTATTTGTTCGTCGACTGGAGACCGCCCAACTCCATCCCCGACTCCAGGGACATGTGCGTATGCTTCAGCACCTCGGGACCGACGGGATGTCAAGTGATGAATCGGAGGACGATAGTGCCCATGTGCAGTCGGCCGCGCGGCTGGATAACCCTCGCTTCAAGATTTTGGAACCACGATGGAGAGCCAAGCAACTGACAACATGGCTCCGGGTAATCGACAGCATTCATCTGATTAGCCGCAGGTCGGGAGACAAAAGTGCGCGAGGGGCTTACCCTCGGTTACGTGTTTCCAACGACAGAGCACCGGAGTACAGCAAAAATAAGAAATTCGTCAAGGGACTACCAGAGAACGCGTACGACCCAATTTGGTTCCATGGACAACATGACGCATACGTTAATGTCCGGCCATCTCAAGAACCATATGATTTTAACCATAGTGGGGAGTTGTTTGAGTACGTAGAAAATCTTAGTGTTAACGCTGTTCCTGACTGGCATGACTAGGTATCTCCGACGTTCAAATTAGTTCGCCATTGGTCAGCCTGGCCAGAGAGTCCGCGTCTCGGGAAGCTCCTGTGATGGCAAGTGTCAAACCATCCTTGGTCATCTCTACGCACATCATATTCGAGGGGTAGGGGGGGCTATCTTAAAGCCTTGTCGTACACTGGTTGTAATCGGAGAACAATTTCAATTCTGTGAAAGTTTATGATTCTCAAATATCAATATTTCACGATAAACCTCAGCCATCCAAATCAGGTTGATCAGATAAGCGCTGAGTATTGAGTGTGAGCACCTGTTTGGTTGCGGTCGGCTGCAGCCCCCATCTCCGAGAAAGAATCTGAAATTTCTCCCTCCTTCATTGTCGCCAGCTAGCCCCAGCCAGGGGACCCTCCAGGAAGGACACGCTTCTGTCACCTGTCCAAGTCAGACAAAAACCACCCGCAGCTTTGCCGGATGACGACGCTCATCCGGCCCCCCAGCGCCGTAGTTTTCTCTCAGCACCTGCCCCCAGGAGGCTAACTTTTCGGGCTTCCTTGCAGTGTCGGCCTCACATCCCTCCAGCTCGTCACATTCACCACAGGTTACCTGCCGCCAATTGACGGCACAACTTCTACTTCCTTAGGCCTGCGCCCGCAAAACACGAATATACCCACCATAGCCGCAAACCAGTTCCCAGACTACCACCACATACCTCGAAACCATTGTCCAAGCGTCAAGAAAAAAGCAGGTCAGCAATGTCGGGTCCTCTTGGTATGTCTCAGCTGCTCCCACTACCCACGCTGACGTGCTCAGCTTCTCCGCGGAGGGGGCGCAGGCGGATCCGGCCACATTTTTAGACGTAGCACGTGCAGCAGCTCGAGACACTTTGATTGATTCGCTGGGCAGTGACGCAACAGGCCTGAGCAAGCCCCTATGGGGTTCGCGGCTGGTATCTACGCGTCATAAAGGTATATTGTTCTACATCCCTGGGTGTTAATGGACGCCCAACCATCAAGGCGCAGTAAAGCGCGAGACGAAGCAGCAGCTTAAGAAGATTGGGGAACAGCTGCTGTTTGAGTCTAAGCCAGCGAGGGAGATTGTTGGTGGGTGCTACGTACCGCCCGGCGTACGGATCTTCATTGCTGCGGTTGAAGGAGCCGAAGGACAGCGGGGCGCGGGGGCGTGGTGCTGGAAGAAAGCCTGGAGCTGGAGGACAGTGACGCAGAAGGACAAGTAGTTGCAGCAGGTGTGTGTGCCGTCTTTATATTCGCCGTCGGTGCTAATCCTATGCAACGCATATATATCCCCAAGGGCGCCGAATGCCGTGAAGCCATCGCATTGACCCTCGGTCTCGGACTCGCATTTCACTCAAAAAATGCTCGACCTCTGCCACCACAGACCACCCCACTGCTTCTCTTGCCATCAAGAGAGCCGATCTGCCGAAACCACAAGCACTTGCTCGCTCACTGGGTCTCGTCAGTGTCCCCCTCTCATTTTCTGAGAGTTGGGGGGCGGCTCATTCTCATTCCACCCCACTCGCTCTCACACGTGATTCGTCGTCGTGACGCGAACAATGGTTGATCCTGCCAATACTGCTGGGAGGTGTATGGAGTATTGTATGTACATATGTGCACATGCACGCAGTCGCTTCCGTATTTGGTTTGACATCTGTGTTGTTCGTGGCATGCCCTAGAGGGACTGTGCAAGCAACTCGGATGCATTTTCAAGTCAACCGATGGATATCGTGACCACACCTTGAATATGATTGGTTGACCGATTGAGGTCCAACATGAATTGCATTGAGATACAATTTTGAATATGAACTGGGGTCTGATGTGAATGGTATTGAGGAATAATTTAACATATAATCTAGTTTTATCCTGTGAGAAAAGGATCGGGGATTTTCAAAATCTGATCAGTGATGAAATAGGAAAGAATTATTTAATGTAATCAAGGTATTATCAGAGCCTCAATGTTGGATAAGAAATGGATACGTTCTCAATACTTACTGAGCTGATATCAGGGATAAATTTCATATCTGTTCCCAATATCATCCCAAACAATATAGTATTGCACATTGTAGACAATATTTTGAATGCACTCACCATAATACCTTGGAATTAAAACAGAATATATTATAATTTTGTTCTCTATTTATTCAACCTATCCTTGCCCAAACAACAGGCCAATGCCCACAGTGACAGGCGGTTATATTGGCCCATGTTTCCCATTCAGTTTCGATTTACCTATAAAGATGGTACAACATGCTCGCGTCCACTGGTGGTGGTGGAGTTTATCATATTGTATGAGAACGGAAACATCGGCTCCAAGTCCGAATTTCTGCGCCTCCGTAACCACGGGGTTGATCCACATATGTACGTGTGGTATTGTCGCTCACGGTATCTGCATCTATTTCCGGTGCTGTGTTATGCCATGGATGGGT
>QGOG01001524.1:0-14180 GCA_003313185.1 Collybia sp. MG36
TATCTGGAAGCTTCTCTTCAACTTCTGCTGCAGGCTGGGCCAACCAATAACTTCCTGGGAAAGTAAGTCATGAATAGACGCTGAACGTTCAATCGTTCGGCCGGGCCTGGGTTTCTGGTGATGTGACGATGTGGTTTCTCGTCTTCAGACTTCCACTGGTCTGCCCGTCGGCAGGCTGCAATCACTGTAGCCGGCGGACCCTTCGGACACTCACCCACGTTAACGAATCCTAACAGCATTTGATGGAACCCGAGCTGACACAGCCTTGAAATCGGGAGGTGCTGGAGATACACATACACACCCATACTTCCCGTTTCGGTCGGTGGGGCAAAGTATATAATGGAGCCAACACGAGGTCGAAATAACTTGAAATTGGCCACTTCCTACAACTTATGGATTCCAGCCCCAGCGCTGCGTCTCTAGCCGGGACCAACTCGAGCACATCCTCATTCGCCGACGAGGACTTTGTTTCCGCTCCTCCGTCCCCCACACCTTCTGAACCTGATGTAACCACACCTACGGCTCCTGTGGTACCTTCAGACCCTCTCGATGTCCATTTACCTCCCACCGAAACGCCTTCAGGGCCACAATCGGAGGGAGATTCCTTCACAGCCCCTCCCTCACCCACATTATCCAGCCGCTCCACGCATCGTGCCCAGAACAGCAATGGCCCCAGCTCAGCCGAATCACCTACCATTATCCTCCATCCCGCTCCTCGTGGTTCTCGGCGCTCGTCCACTACCAATACTATCATCGGCCAACCTCTTACAAATCACCGCTCTGAAACCGCAACAGTCGCTTCGACCCATTTGCCAAACACTCCCAACAGACCCGAGAATAGTCGAGCTTCCACCACTCTAGATCATCAACCTGTTGGCCATGCTCCTTTCACTTTCGAGCCTGCCCAGTTGGCGCACATGGTCGAGAGCAAGAACGTCGACTCTCTCGTCGAGTTCGGTGGTGTTGATGGGCTGCTTCGGGGCTTGGGCACCGATCGTGTCCATGGTCTATCCACCAAACCTCCCTCATCGACCGCGGGGTCGACCCACGCCACCACACCACCAAACTCCATGATCAGTGTCTCCATCAGTGATCGCCAGCGTGTCTATGGCACAAATTCCATTCCTTCTACTCAGGCTGGCCGGTTCGCACACTTTTTGTGGATAACGATCAAGGACAAGACTTTGGTGCGTTGTCAATACTTCTTCTATCTCACTTCTCAATGCTTCCGCTCAGGTATCCTCGCTCCTCTCCGCGGCTCTGGTGCTTGGCTTGAGTATGTGCGAAGGCACGACACTACGTTCCCCCTCCGTTTGGAAGAGCGCAGCGGCAGTCATTGTCGCCCACATTCTTTTGGTATGTCGCACATGATCGGCTCTCATCGTTCTCTGAAGTAGCCACAGGTTATTCTCAGCTCCCTCAACGACTGGCACAGGGAACGTCAGCTCAACCTCGTGAATCATGCACACATTGGCCGTCAGGTCACAGTCATTCGGGATGGAGCGGAGACTATTGTTGACGCCAAGGTGTGTCCCATCTCGTTTCCTCCAACTTTCATTCATAATGATGGGACATGCAAGGACGTCGTTGTCGGAGATATTGCCCTGCTCCAGCCAGGGGACATCATTCCCGCCGATGGGGTCTTCCTCAGCGGGCACAATGTCCGATGCGACGAGTCACGCGTGACCGGCGAGTCCGATATGATCATGAAGATGGGCTCTGAAGAATGCGTTGGCGCTGCTGGATTGGCTGCCTCGAAGTCTGGTACGTCCCCGCGGGCTCCGGCCGATTGCTTCCTCGTGAGCGGGAGTACCGTCTTGGAAGGTTGCGGCATTTACATTGTTGTTGCTGTTGGGACATGGAGTTGGGAAGGGCGCATCAGGAGCGGTAAGTGCTCATCAATCATCCACTTATATATTCTAACCCTGTGCTAGCATTGAAGCACCAATATGATCATTCACCAACTCAAATCTCGTTGAACGGCCTCTCAGACAAAGTCGCCAGGGCTGGATCAATCGTCGGGCTCTGCCTTTTCGTCACCCTTATGATCGAGTTCTTTGTTACCCTCGGAAGGGGGGTGCCGAAACGGCAAGTGCACCCCATCCATCTCCATTCTGTTGTCCTGAAAATTGCTTTAGTTCGCCCATCGAGCATGGTATCGAGTTCGTCAATATATGGCTTGTCACTACCACCCTCATCGTCGTTGCCATTCCCACTGGTAGGGTTCCTGCTTCTCGTCTCACTTTGCCCTCCCACCGACTCATCTATCAGGTCTCCCGCTTGCTATGACTCTGGCCCTCTCGTTTGCCATGAAGCATATGAGCAGGGCAAGGTTGCATTTGAAATCATACTCAGCATGCGAGACATCTGGAGAGGTCTCCCTGGTATGCACCAGCAGTACAGGTGTCCTGACACAAAATCATATGACCGTAGTTGCTGGCTCTGTCGGGATCCATGCTAAGTTCGTCCGACAACTTGATCCGCCCTCTGCCACAACCCCATCAACTCCAGACCCGCCGACCTCCCCCACACCCGAACAGCCCCGAAAGCACGCGGATGACTTCTGTGTACAGATATCCCAATTGCCCATGGTGTTGCCGCCGGCCCTGCAGGATCTCCTCAATGAACTCATTGCGCTGAATACAACGGCCTTTGAGGATGTCGACCCCGAGACTGGGTCTCACATATTCACGGGTAGCCATCGAGAGGCTGCACTGCTCTCGTTCGCCCGGGAGCTCGGGCGGGAGTCGTACAAGACAGCCCGCACTTCCAAGGCCATCGTGTACATGATTCCATTCTCCAGTCTGCGCAAGGGAAGTGCGATCGTGATCATGAATCCTCATGGCGGGTATCGAGTGTACATCAAGGGTGCCAGTGAGATCCTGGTCAAGAAGTGTACCCGAGTGGTGAAGGTCTCGAGGGATGCAGGCGGCGACGGCCAAGAGGTTGAGACAGAGGATCTAGACGCTGTCGGGATGGACAACATCTCGCGGACGATCATCTCATATGGGAATGAGTGCCTTGGATCCATCTCCCTCTGCTACAAGGATCTCCCGGAGTGGCCCCCCCACGGGTCGATAGACACACCCATATCTTATGATGACCTCGCATCTGACCTTACCCTCCTCGCCGTCCTCGGCATCGAGGACCCCCTGCGGGAAGGCGTCCGTGAGACCGTCGCCAACTTGAAGAATGCGGGTGTCACGACCAAGATGTGCACTGGCGAGAATGTCCTGACTGCACGCCAGATCGCATTGCAGCTCGGGATTTTCACCCCGGGCGGGATCATCATGGAGGGCGCCGCGTTCCGCGACCTCCATCCAGCTGACAAGGTTGAAATCCTGCCCAGGTTGCAGGTCCTCGCCCGCGCATCGCCGGAAGACCGACGCGAGCTAATTCAGGCATTGAAGGTGCTCGGAGAGGTCGTCGCATGTGTGTCTGGGGGCGCAGATGACGGTTCTGCGCTCAAGGCAGCGGATGTTGGATTTTCGACTGGGATCGCGGGGACAGAGGTCGCGAAGGAAGCATCCGACATTATTCTCATGGATGATGGGTTTAGGACCATGTCTCAAGCAATCCTGTGGGGGCGGTCATTCGCCGCCGCCATCAGGAGGCTCCTGCAATTCGTGCTGACGACCGTGGCCTCGGCCGTGGTCGTTGTGTTCGTCTCATCCGTGGCCTCCGCTGGCGCGGACCCTGCCCTGACACCCGTCCAGCTGTTATGGGTCACCTTGATCATGGACACCCTCGGTTCCCTTGCGCTCGTGACCGATCGCCCATCCCCACGCCTTTGGACCACCAAGCCTCAAAAAACACCACTCTTTTCCACAGTAATGTACAAGCAACTCATTTCGCAGTGTCTCTACCAAATCATCATCACTCTCGTGTTTCATTTCGCGGGCATTCGATTGCTTCGACTCGAAGGGGACCCTACCCTCCAGAGGCAGGTGCTGGACACCCTTGTCTTCAACTTCTACGTCTTTGCGCAGATCTTCAACACTCTGAACTGTCGCGTGATCGACAAGAGTTACAATATCTTCTATCGTGTGTTTGGGAATCCCCATTTCATCTTCATCGTGATCATCGGTGGGTATTTCTTCATATTCTGAACGTGAGCATGACTAATTTTGTGAGTAGAGATTGTGGTGCAGGCGTTCATCGTATCCTTTGGTGGCCCAGCACTGAATGTCACCCGGATGAATGCCAGAGAGTGGGCCATTTCCGTTGGACTTGGTGCGGGCACTCTTATTTTGGGCCTTGTTGTGCGCTTCTTGCCCGATGGTCCATTTGACGCTGCATTTCGCAAGCTGGGCATGGTGCCGGACCCTAGCATCCTCCCAGTCATCCGCCCTGGCGTATGGTCATATGGATCAAGGATCTCGAACCAAGAGAACCTCAACACATTCGCATTCCTGCGTGGCGGCCGCCTGATGTCATCGGCTCCGCGAGTCATCACACAACCAGAGCAATATACCCCGCCCACGCTTAAGAATGCCTCTGATGTCCTGAGAGCGCTTGCGGATCCCACTAATTTCAATCCGACGCTGTCAGATAATGCATTGTGGCAGGGGATGCTCCAATTACATCCTGACACATCCCACGATGATCCCACATACCAAATGTTTGTGACGGACGCGTATGCCGTCCGGCACGGACACGTTATGCCCCCCACGATGGTTTCTTTTCGTTTCAAGGTGTCTTTGTTGAAAAAATGATCTCATAGAAGTATCTGTACTACATACAAGCATGGACTCTGGTGTATATACCCACACGTGCATCCCAACAGGGAGTGCCCTGATTTAGGGCTACTGGCGGTGAGCTTGTCGACTGGAGTGTTCACATCCTAGGCCTGCTAGTTGGATTGGAAGGATGAGGACGGCAAAACACCGCGTGAAGCATGGGGTTCATGTTCCGCAGTAGCGATCGTCTCATTTCAGCACAATCATTTCTGGGGTGACGCGGGATCAATACTCAGATTCCAGATGTCTTAGCGGGGCAGTGACTCGGAGCCTGTAAACCTGCAGGCCTGAGGCCGTGCAGCACCGCTACAATTTAAACTCTCCCCCGGCTTGCGAGTGTATCAATTACTCGAAGCCTATTGCAATTACCACGGGTGGGGTCAGTTTTCATAGATACCCCCACCTGTGTGCATAGTCCTAGGACAGCTCAAAGCCCGGTCCGGCATCAGCGGTTGTGGTTTGGTGTTGAACGGGACCTACACTTCTTGAGACTTAGCACTCAGCGCAGATTCGGCCATTGCCAAGGCCTCACCAATAGAGTTTGCCAAGCGGGGCTGGTTATTGTATATATGTAGTTCTGAATCATGAAATCCTTGATCAATCCTTCGCAAGTGCAGGCGGCGAGTGCGGCCATCCTCGGAACCAGGAAAATTATACTCTTTAACTACTTACTGGCCAGTGCCTTGTGGTAAACCCGAGCTATAATTCAAGCCCTCCGGCTTCCGAGAGTATTACATACTCAGGCTTCGAGGACATGCCTTAATCAAAGCGACACAGCCACACGGAGAAAGGTGCAGCTGCAAAAACCGGCGTTGGTGAGGCAACAACGTTGCGGCAACGTTGAGTTGATGTATAAAACGGATCCCGCCAATAAAATGGCACTGGAGCTAAGTGCCGCTTTACACAACTTATAATGGATCTCGCCGGCTGCGATGTTGTATCTTTGACCGAGACCGACTCTAACCCTTCCTCGTTTGCGGATGAGGACTTTGTTTCCGCTCCTCCATCCCCCGCACCTACGGCTCCCGTGGCACCCTCAAATGTTCTGCAGTCAGAGGGGGATCATGTCGAGCACAGTAATGGCCCTAGCTCAATTGCCTCATCTAACACCCTCTTCCGTCTCCCCACACACCCTTTGTGGATGACCATCAAGGGTAAACCTTTGGTACGTTGACGTTTCACATAGTTCCCCCCTCCGCCGCCTTTCTCATACTCCTGCCTAGGTATTCTCGCTCCTTTCCGCAGCCCTCGTGCTTGGCCTTGGCATGTGTAGCAGTGCGATATTACACTCGTCTTCTGTTTGGAAGAGCGCAGCGGCAGTCATCGTTGTCCACGTTATGACGGTATGTCTCACAATATCACCTCTCGACATCATTTTCTGAAGATTATAGGTCGCTATCGCCTCTCTCAATGACTGGCGGGGGGGTTCTTTCGCGGCTTCATCCTCATTCGCCCGCTTTTCACACCATGCCCAACACAGCGATGACATCAGCTCGGCTGATTCACCTATCATTCTACCCTACTCTGTTCCCCGTGGGTCCCGACGCCCGCCCATTATCAACACCATTATCAGGAAACCTCTCACAAACGAGGCCCCAAACGCTGCTCCAACTCATTTAACAAATACTCCCAACCGACCTGAGGATAATCGAGCCTCCAGCCCCCGGGTTGATCAATTGGCAGTTCCGAGTCCGAAGGGTGACATCGGTGCCGGCAGTGATGTTAGGCGTGCTCCATCTACTTTCAAGCCTTCCCAGTTAGCGCGCATGATCGAATGCAAGAGTCTCGACTCTCTCGTTGAGTTTGGTGGTGCTGATGGGTTGCTTCGGGGCTTGGGCACCGACCGTGTTCATGGTCTGTCTACAAAACCTCCCTGTCCATCATCAACCGCGGGGTTGATCGAAGCCAACACACCACCAAATTCCATGGTCAACGTCTTGATCCATGATCGCCAGCGTGTTTATGGTACCAATACCATCCCTTCCCCCCCAAGTAGGCGGCTCGCGCACTTTTTATGGATAACGATCAAGGACAAGCCTTTGGTGTGTTTCATATACTAACCCGCTTCGCTCCCTAACACTTCGCCTAGGTATTGTCACTCCTCTCTGCGGCTCTCGTGATTGGCCTTAGCATGTGTGGCGGCGCCACGTTACGCTCGTCTTCTGTTTGGAAGAATGCAGCGGCAGTCATCGTCGCCCACATTCTTCTGGTATGTCTAGCAGTATCGTCTCTCGCCATCATTCCTTGAACTGGTCGTAGGTCATTTTCGGCTCTCTAAGTGATTGGCATAGGGAGCGTCAGCTCAACCTTGTGAATCACGCCCACATCGGCCATCCGGTTACAGTCACTCGGGATGGAGCCGAGACCGTCATTGACGTTAAGGTGCGTTCCATCTCATTCCCTCCAAGTTTTGCGCTTCAATACTCATGTGAAGCACAAGGACGTTGTCGTTGGGGACATAGCCCTGCTCCAGCCAGGGGACGTTGTTCCCGCCGATGGGGTATTCCTCAGCGGACACAATGTCCGGTGTGATGAGTCGGGTGTGCCCGGAGGATCGGATGCGATCATCAAGATGAGGTTTGAAGAATGTGTCAGCGCCGCCGGATTGACCGCCTCGGGGTTAGCTGCATCTCCACAGGCTCGCGCAGACTGCTTCCTCGTTAGCGGAACTACTGTCTTGGAAGGCTGTGGTAGCTACCTCATTGTTGCTGTCGGGATATGGAGACTTCAAGAGCGTATCAAGAACAGTGAGTGTCATGAACGATTTGTCCATGCACTCTAACACCAAGCCAGCATCGGGAAGCCCATACCATCATTCACCCACCCAGATTTCATTGAACAGCTTAGCAGCCAAAGCCACCAGGGTCGGATCACTCGTTGGGCTCTCCCTTTTTGTCACCCTTATGATCGAATTTTTCGTCGCCCTTGGAAGAGGAACACCGAAACGGCAAGCACCACCAATTTAGCTCCGTCTTGTTATACTAAAAATTGTTCTAGTTCGCCCATTGAGCATGGCATCGCGTTTGTCAGCATCTGGCTCATCACCACCACCCTCGTCGTAGTTGCTATTCCAACCGGTAAGATTCCTATCCTTCATCTCGCTTACCCTCATTGATTCATCCACTAACAGGCCTTTCCCTTGCTGGGACTTCGGCCCTATCGTTCGCCTTGAAGCATTTGAATAAGGCAGGGTTGCGTTTGAAATCATACTCAGCATGCGAGACGTCTGGCGAGGTCTCCCTGGTATGCACCAGCAGTACAGGTGTTCTGACACAAAATCGTATGACCGTAGTTGCTGGCTCTGTCGGGATCCATACCAAGTTTGTCCGGCCACTTGACCTAATTCCATTGACTTCAGACCCATCGACTTCCCCCACATCGGAACCTCCCCGAAAGCACGCAGACGACTTCTGCGTGCAACTGTCCCAACTGCCCACAACTTTGCCGCTGGTCCTGCGAAACCTCCTCAACGAGTCCATTGCGGTGAACACAACAGCCTTTGAGGATGTCGATCCCGAGACTGGATCTAGCGTCTTCGTGGGTAGCCGTCGAGAAGCCGCGCTACTCTCATTCGCTAGGGAGCTTCGGTGGGAGTCGTACAAGACGACTCGTCACTCCAAGGCCATCGTGGAGATAATTCCATTCTCGAGCGCGCGCAGGGCGAGCGCAATCGTGATCATGAACCCTCACGGTGGATATCGAGTGTACGTCAAGGGTGCGAGTGAGATGCTGGCCAAGAAGTGCACCCGGGCGGTGAAGACGTCAAGGGATGCAGGCGGTAGCGACCAGGAGGTTGAGACAGAGGATCTGGACCCCGTCGGGATGGACAACATCTCACGGACGATCATCTCGTATGGGAATGAGGGCCTCCGATCCATCTCTCTCTGCTACAAGGATCTCCTGGAGTGGCCCTCCCACGAATCGGTTGACGCAGCCTACGACGGTCTCGCATCCGACCTCACCCTCCTCGCCGTCCTCGGCATCGAGGACCCCCTGCGTGGCAACATCCGGGAGACCGTCGCCAATTTGAATAGTGCAGGTATCGAGGTCAAGATGTGCACTGGCGAGAATGCCCTCACTGCACGCCACATTGCGCTGCAGGCCGGAATTTTCACCCCGGGCGGGGTCATCATGGAGGGCGCTGCTTTCCGCCACCTCTGTCCGGCTGACAGGGACGAGATCCTACCCAGGTTGCAGGTCCTTGCCCGTGCTTCACCAGCGGACCGACACGAACTGATTCAGGCGATGAAGGCGCTCGGGGAGGTCGTTGGATCTGTGTCTGGAGGCGCAGAGGATGGTCTGACGCTCAAGGCGGCGGATGTTGGCTTTTCAATGGGTGTTATGGGGACAGGAGCTGCGAAGGAAGCATCCGACATCATCCTCATGGACGATGGATTCGGAACCATGTCTCAAGCAATCCTGTGGGGGCGGTCATTCGCCGCCGCCATCAGGAGGCTCCTGCAATTCGTGCTGACGACCGTCATCTCCGCCGTGGTCGTCGTGTTCGTCTCATCCGTGGCATCTGCCGGCGCGAATTCTGCCCTGACACCCGTGCAACTGCTGTGGATCACCCTGATCATGGACACCCTTGGTTCCCTTGCGCTCGTGACCGATCACCCATCCCCACGCCTTTGGACCACCAGGCCGCGAAATACATCACTCATTTCCACGGTGATGTGCAAGCAGATCATTTCACAGTCTCTCTACCAGATTGCCATCACTCTCGTGTTTCATTTCGCGGGCATTCGATTGCTTCGACTCAAAGGTGATCCTGTCCACCAAAGCCAGGTGTCAGACACCCTCGTCTTCAACTTCTACATCTTCGCCCAGATTTTCAACACTCTGAATTGTCGCGTGGTCGATGGGAGCTATAATGTCTTCCATCGTGTGTTTGGGAATCCTCTCTTCATCTCCATTATTATTATCGGTAAGCATTGCTTCGCACTTCAGTTGTGAGCGAGAACTAATGACGGAAGCAGAGATTGTGGCTCAGGCCTTTACCATATCCTTTGGTGGCCCAGCTATAAATACCACCCAGATGAGCATCAGAGAATGGGCTATTTCTGTTGGGCTTGGTGCTGGTACACTCGTTTTGGGCCTCGTCATGCGTTTCCTGCCTGACGGTCCATTTGACGCTGTGCTCCGCAAGCTAGGGGTGGTGTCGGACCCCAGCATCCTCCCAGTCGTCCGGCCCACATGGTCATATGAACCGAGGATCGCGAATCAAGAGAACCTCAACACGTTCGCATTTCTGCGTGGTGGCCGTCTGATGTCGTTGTTTCCGCGAGTCGCCGCACAACTGGAGGAATATATCCCGCCCACGCCCAAGAACGCCTCTGACGTGCTGAACTCACTTGCGAATCCAACCCATTTCAAACCAACACCGTCAGACAATGCGCTCTGGGAGGGGGTGGTCCAGTTACATCCTGAAACGTGCCATGATGACCCCACATACCAGACGTTTGTGACCGATGCTAGAGCGGCCAGACCCACCTCAGCGGGACCGCAGGGAGGCATAGTGTGGAATGATCCAAATCGATCAGCGCCCACGCGACATGGCTATATAGTTCTCTAGGCAATTCTGTGACGCGTTAGAGTGGGCACCGTCGCGCCCGGCTCCATCTGCCGAGAGCACAGAGATCTGCCCTCGCGGAACTCGCATAGTGGGCTGAGATCCAACACCGCATCGCTGCGGCGAGCAGAATGCCGCGCTCAGGCTAAATGAAGCGCGGTACAGTGGTGACCGGTGAGGGGCAACGCAAAGTTGACCGAACCAAATTTCCTTACCTGCGGACATGATCCTTGAGTGCTACACTAGCAGGATGATAATATTTATTTATTGCACCCCAGATATCTATAAACTCCTACGAAAAACCGCCCAGTAAACATACATAGATATAAAATGAATATAAATGGTATAGGCATGCTGGTCACTGGTGGTGCGGAGAACTGAGGTGGTGTAATCCTGGCCACATCACCGATTACATCTAAACACCTTGTACCACTACGTAGACACCTTCTCGAGATCACGTCGAAGTCTCGTTTGTTCGCGTAACTCAGTGTAGCCTCTGTTGGCCACGGCGGGCTTCCAGATGGTGGCGTATTTGATATGCAGCACTATCGCAATGCGGGCAGAATCCACCCGCCGTTCTGCCAAGGTAAGCAGGACTATAGCAATGCGGGCAGAATCCACCCGCCGTTCTGCCAAGGTAAGCAGGACTATGCGATGGCTCATTGGTTAAAGCCTCGTCAAATCTCGATGATGCGTGAGATGTGGAGCGAAGATACCACTCTCTCGAATCGAGCAGGCACTGACAATGACATGGACGGCGCACCTACCGTGAACATGGCGTCACAAGGCGCAAAAGCTTAATCGGCCTCGCTGCAAGCCCTACCTTGCCGACCAGGATTTCGATCGCCATACGGCCAACACAATGTGGCAGGCATGGGTGACACGAGAGGGCATTGCCACTAACGCTGGAGTGTTTTTCCCAGGGGATCCCACGTTACTTACGCAAATATACACTCAGAGTCTCACTCCAGATATGCAGCTGGCTGAACCAAATTCGATGCAAAGACGCCGCCGTGGAGAGGGGGGCAAATAATCATCGTCGCCTGTCTCTGGGTTATTATTGTTGGGTGAGGGTGAGTCTTTGAGGATTAGGGAGACAACCCTGAGACGGCTCTGGGGTATCTATGCCTCATTTCTTGGCATTCCTTTCGTCTGGCAAACGTGCTCCGGGATATCTAGAGCACACGCTGCCACGACCCGCGATTCCCGGGGGTCATCGCACAGGCGCATATACTGCATTTTCATGACATGCGAGAAACAGAATTGTCGTCTTATCTGGTACAGTGGACGACGATCGGCAGCATCCCTGCACGCGATTAGGACAGGGACGTAAAGAAAAGCGCAACAAACCTCCAGTAGGCAGTGCGCAGGGCGGGCGGTCCATAGCAGCAAGAAAGCCGTTGATGATGACCACGTGGGCAGTGACAGAAATGTCTGCACCAGTGAGCATGTCAGAGACACAAGGAAGCGGACATACATGTCTCGGTGTCATGCGTGAATATATTATCAAGAACCAGACGCGCGCGTTCCGCGACGCTCTGCTTCGTCTCGCGGACGTGCGGGTCCCAGAGCACGTCCTCTTCAGCGAATCCAGGCTCGAACGTGTATGCAGGAAATGCGGCGTGGATGGCAGTGCGGGTGCGGCGCTTGTCGCAGGTGTTTACACCGTTTATCTCGCGGCAATTCTGTGTGCGTCAGTCGTGATAAGGCATGCACGCGAGACAGAGGCACCTCGACGATGACCGTGGGCGTGCTGGGAGGGACAATTCCGTCAAAGATGATCTGGCGTGTGTGTATAGCGCGAGAGAGCGGACTGCAGTAGAGCTTCTGTGGGAGAGGAATTCCCGCTGCGATCTCGAATTTCCAGACATCATGGGCAGCCTCCGCCTGTGCTATCCCGAGCGCCGTGAGCTGCGGGTCGGCTATGGGATGTTGGTGAGAATGCTGGGAAGAATGAATGGACGCACGACCCCAGGTGAGTTCGCCGTCGCCGTTTTGTTTGGCCCAGTACCTGTATCAAATGAATTGAGATTGAGGAGAAGGCAGACGGCTCACTCATTCCAGGGTTCATATTTCGCACTGGCGATGTTATCTACCCATTTTTCAATAAGCCTTGTAACAAATGGTCGCTATACACACGGAATCCCTGGCCATGCCGCGCGAAAAAGATGACCTTGTAGTCTGGCCCCATCGCCTCTATCTTGCTGACGAAATCTGCCCATCGTGTTGGCGATGTGTCGGTGAGGCCAAAGGCCGGTGGGTCGACGAAGAAGCCTGGGACAGACTGTGATAATGAGCTTGACAGATGAATAGATGTATGAATGGCGAACTTTGTAGTGCATGGCCCGGGCTGATAAGGGATAGATTGATTTGGACCACCTTGCTCAAACAACCACTCAATACGTGTGTAACGGGCGCTAATGATGATCACGCCTTCTCGACCGCTTTTATCATCCAGCACCACGGGGGGTGGCAGTTAAATTTTGTATAACAGTGACAGGTTCTTTCCATAGCTTAGGGGCTACATAAGCAGAGCCCTCCTCAATTCTAGTTTATTCCTCAGCTTAAATCTTGGGCAGTGGTGATGGAGACGAAATTGAGGCCCATCGACGGCACTTTGGCCAGTGCTGTTTAACAATGCTTGAAGTTGAACATTGAACATTTGAACCCCAGTGGGAAGTGGGTCTAATATTCCTGATTATCGTCGATTAGAATTTTTGTCCAGGGTTATGGGTCGATTATTATCGATTGACTTACCAATAGTAGGAGCTTCGCCCTCATACTGGCTAGTGTAGGGCAGGATATAGTAGGTTTGTTTGCCCAGGGGGCGCTGACGGCGCGGCAGGTGAGGGCGAGGGAGTGGGAGCTTTCAAGAGAACGAAGGTCTCGCCTGGAAGAATTGAGCTACCCAACCTTGGACGGCATACGTCCTACCCCAAATATGCCGTCAAAGGACCGCCCCACCATGCTGCAGTGCGTCTATGGCTGTGAAATGGTTTTAGGCCATCCCTGCCTCGCCTTCAGTATCCCTCCCGCCCAGAATATTCCTGGGAGTCATCGCATTAACGCTTATAATGCATTTCCACAACACGAGAGGAACAAAAATCATCGACCTATCTAGTACAGTGGACGACGATCGGCAATATCCCTAAAAGCGGTCAATACGGGGATATAAAGAAGAGCGCGGCGAACCTCCAGTAGGCAGTGCACAGGGCGGGTGGTCCATAGCAGCGAGAAAGCCGTTGATGATCCCCCCATGGGCGGTGACAGAAATGTCTGCACCAGTGAGCATGTCAGAGACACAAAGAAGCGGACGTACATGTCTCAGCGTCATACGTGAATATATTGTCAAGGACCAGGCGTGCGCGTTCCGCGACGCTCTGCTTCGTCTCGCGGACGTGCGGGTCCCAGAGCATGTCCTCCTCTGCGAACCCAGGCTCGAATGTGTATGCAGGAAATGCGGCGTGAATGGCGGTACACGTGCGGCGTTTGTCACAGGTGTGCACGCCGTTTTCCTCGCGGCAATTCTGTACACGTCAGTTCTGGTAGGGCATGCCTATCAAAAGGGAGCACCTCGACGATGATGGTGGGTCTGTCAGGAGGGACAATTCCGTCAAAGGTGATCTGGCGTGTGTGGATAGCGCGGGAGAGCGGGCTGCAGTAGAGCTTTTGCGGGAGCGGAATTCCCTCTGCAATCTTGGCTTTCCAGACATCGCGAGCGGATTCTGCCTGTGCTATCCCGAGCACTGTGAGCTGTGGGTCGGCTGTGGGGTGTTGGTGAGAATGTTAGGAGGGAGGAATGGACGCACGACCCCAGGTGAGTTCGTCGTCGCCGTTTTGTTTGGCCCAGTACCTATATCAAATGAATT
>QGOG01001531.1:0-10752 GCA_003313185.1 Collybia sp. MG36
TCCCCCAGGTCTACATCAACACATATCGCGGAGGCATCACAAGCCCATGTTGCATGCTGTTCACTATAGAAACTTCTCCTCTGACTGTTCCTCGTTAATTTCATGCTCAACTAGCCGCGCACACTTGACCTCGTTCACGAAGCTCGCATGGGACGGAGGCAATCAGCTGCTGTATGGGCCCTGCGATATATACTCACCTGACTCAACGATAAGTTCGGGGTGTTTGGTGCCATAGGTTCCCACCCGCGCTGCCTGCAATATCACCATGTGCACAAGTTCTACACCGGAGAGCGCCGCGAACATATCTTGCGTATCGAAAGGGGCAACGCCGGGGAGGGGCTTCCGAGCAACTGTCCCAGCTAGCTACTGAATTTTTGCCACCGCGGGGCGCGTTTCTATCGGCCACGTGCTGTAACTACCAACAAAGCTTGTTTTTACCGTGGTCTGTGCTACCCAGATGGTATTGCAGAGCTCACATGCTCCACCGTGACCCTGGATTTGAACGGTGTCTCAGGGGATCGTGGACTTGATCGTTCGTGGGTTGGGGCGGAACTAACAAATTAGCCGATTACTTCTCTGTTTTCTGAGATTGATTGGACTCGACTATTACGCTGGTGGGCGATGATGACATGTCGGCATTGGGCACGCGGCTAGCCATCCCGGGCACTGCTAACCGGTGACGCGAGATTGAAAAGAGTGAAATAAAG
Organism: Collybia sp. MG36; assembly: GCA_003313185.1. NCBI lineage: Eukaryota > Fungi > Basidiomycota > Agaricomycetes > Agaricales > Clitocybaceae > Collybia > Collybia sp. MG36. The sequence goes on from QGOG01001531.1 coordinate 708, forward strand.
TTGTACCTTGAAGCGTACGCGAGCGCGTGGCTACCCCCACCGGTTACCTTGGAGCGGTGTATCAGGGAGACAAATATTCAACGCTCAGTACTCGACGTTCCAACCCAGCATTCAGCCTAGCAACCATGCGGCGATAGATTGGCTCCACTTCTTCGCCGACTGGGTGGCGGGACATACAACATCAACTTTCAGGTGTGTTTTGGTATCCTTGCGCATCAATCAACGGGTCAGGTTGCGGCCTGGGATTTGATATTTGATATTTTGTTGCCCGGGTAATCTGAAATGACGTTCGCTGCTCAAGGGGAAAAGTAGTGCGTACCAAGAACAGGGCTGTACGCCTAATCTGGTTGACTCGATAAAGGTAGACGCAAGAAATATATTGTGCAAATTCTGGCAATCCAATCTGACAGCACACTGAAACACTGGTAGACCACCTATGAAGATGAGGCTAAATTCTGTGACGGTATGCTCAAGATTCCCAAGTTATTGTGTCTAGTCAAGCAAGAATTCAAGAATCCCCGCCTTCAGGGCCTTGCGCTCCCTCAGGCACTATTCGCTGTGTGATTCGGGGTAAAGGTCAGTTTCAAGTTTCAACACGGGATATATCCCCCCACCTTTGTTCAATTACCACTTCACACTGTTTATTGGCGTCTTCGACTGGAATATATTACAGTAGCATTATTACGCAGTTCTCGGAGCTAGGTAGCAGCCTACCATTGTTCAATCGCTGCTGCAAATCTGTTACTCCAACCTCCGGTGGATTTTCTGGCTTGCATTCGAGCCTTGTGCAATTCCTCCGTTACTGGGTTCCAACACTCCCATTGGGAGCATCCACGAGAGTGGTCAATGATTGGGCCGGCGATGTCAATATAAATGTCGCTGGGCCCCAGTGACATCGGCGAGTCACAAGCAAAATTAAAGCAATGTCATCTGGGGGTGGACCATGGCCCATAGATTCATAGAATGGAATTTGGTCTGGTTTGCGTTTCGACAGTCTATAGGGATTTCTGAAAGTTGAGAGCGCGATTATGGGGTCAAACCTCTACAGAGACGATGGCTTCATCTTGGACCAGAGGGAGGACTGCAGCCTGCAGGGAGGCAGCAAATTCGATTAATAGGTCGCGTATCCTACCAAGAGATTCGGCGATTCCAATTACTGATTGGAATTGTCGAATCTCTTGATAAGTTTCAAACACGAGTCGTGCCCGTCAAAGCCTCCCTTCAAACCTAAAGTAAGATTCTTAGGGCAACAATTGCCATGAGCCTAGGATGAAGCACGACGTGATCAATAATCAAGGTCCATGAAACTGTTTAAGCCTGTTTTCTCTTTTTCTTGCGCGGCTCCCCCCTCGCTGTAGACGCTTCCTCGCCTGTGTTTTCCCCCTCGCTCTCGTCCCCACCCTTTAGGCCTTTCATTTTCCTCGTTTGTAGCTTCCCAAGGTCCTGTTTCCCAACATGAACCCGACCTCTGAGGTCTCCCATCTCATCTACCTCCAAATTCTTCCTTTTCTTTCCGAGACCTTTTTCTATATCTGTCTTCTTCAACTTCGGCCTCTTCATCGCCAGTTTGAGTATTTCGGGATCTGCAGGCTGGTGTCTCCGCAATACAAGGTCGAGGAAGGGTCCCATCGGCAGGAGTTCCACGCGGGGGATACGAGTGCCAGAGGATAACAAACGTGTGGTATATGTCCGAATGTGGACCTTGGGGAAGGAGGCGGGATCTTCGGGCGCGGATGCCTGTTTTGTCGGATACATGTTCGTTGTCGTATTATTGAGGGATTGCGGAGTAGGACCGAGAGATACGCTGATGACATGCTCTAACCCTGCAAGGCAAATCGAATCAACAAGCTCGCCGTTATAGAAACTAAGAAGCATCGATTTAAGCTGGACGAATCGGGGATGAGTATCAAAAAGCTCGGATGCGAAGTGCATGAGTGGTTTGTGACCGGGTGTTGATTTTGGTGTCTATCCCAGTATCGTCAAATGATAGAGAACCAGCATAGATTCGAGGAACCAACCTTGAAGTCGCTCATCCCTTTCCAGCTCTCCACACCCATTTCGATCATGTCCAACACTCGGCCGTCAAACATTCGCACAAATGTAAGATTGTGGGGTCGTTTCTTGGATGTTTGGCCAATTACAAACAGGGAGGCGTCATTCTTTGACGCCCAGAATTCCAGGGAAGCCACCGAGGTGGTTGTGGAATCAAATGGGTGGATCGCGTTCTTTTTTGAGAAGGATATGGCATCAGGCCGCTTCAAGGCCATCTAATCGGCGACATCAGTCCATGAAATGTTATCGAAGTCGTTAAAAACAGACCAATTCCTTCATCACTGCGTTGAGTGTCTCTCCAGTGTGAGTCCCCTTCACAAATATTGCTGTCCGTGCATCCTCCACTTCCTTCGGGAGGCGGGCGTCCAATGCACGTTTCGATCTCGCATTTTTCGGTTTTCTGTAATTTCCCTGTCACTTGAGGGTGTTCTAAATGTGCTTGAAATACAGGGGATGGGCTTACACTGCGCGCAACATTCTGGGCTTGAGAATGTGTCGCAAATTTCTAAATGAGGTCTTAGCCGGTCAGGACTGCTCGTGACTGGCTCCGGACCGCCCTGCCATCGGAACGGGTGGTAACCAAGGCATTTATGGTCATGACCGTGGTAATGACTGAGGTGATGACTTGGTAACGACTCGGGTCACAACTGAGGTCATGACCGAGCCTGTAATGTAGTAGTGACTGAGAAAAGTTTAGTCATCTCCGAGCCGGAGACTTGCGAATTTCTAGTCATGTCTGAAGGTGGGAATCAACTGCTACTTTGGGAACCTGGTCACATCCACCTTGTATCTATTTGAATCTGGTCAGGACTGGGGTTCGAACTTGAGACTGGTGGTTCTGACTTACTGCGTGGTATATCTAGATGTGCATAGTTACCCCTATGCCATTAGGCCTTATTTATTGCTATTTTAAAGGTAACCACATCAGTACGGTTTACCCATAATAAGACTTAGTGATTCATTGATATCGGAAACATTGAAGACTTTGATATTGGTGACTCGGATGAAAACAATCCACCTACATACCAATTGTGCTAGTTATACTGATACCTACTGTGTATGATAATAGAAATGACACATCAAAATGTTTGTGAGCTTGCTAGGCATTGCCTGTGGTGCGTCGTGTTGTGCGCTTCACTGGGGGTGGAGGTGGGACCTTGGATTTGCCCTTCTTGCGGGCTGGTGGTGGATGTTCATCAACAGTCGCAGCATCCTCAACCTCTTGCCTGGTAGGACTAGATGTAATTTCAATCACGGCAGCTGCTTGCACAGTGGCAGCAGCAGCAGGAGGCCTGGGATTAGTCTCAGTAGCTATGAAAGTCGCGGGAACCTGGGTGAGGCTGCTGGTGTGTGCGGATTCTTGGGGAGTGGTGTTTTGAGACTTGGCCACCTGAAGCTTAGCCAGCTGATCTGCGAGCTTGAGGCGACGAGCAGCTTGGGCGGTGGCTAACCCTGTTGTCTGGGTGTCAGCCAGTGCTCGCCGGTCAGCATTGAAAATGATATCATTCCAGAAAGCGAGCATCGCGCGAATTGTGGGTGTGTTCCGGCCTTGTGAAAGTAGGTCACGGTGGTGGTGATAGAGCTCTTCATATTCGATCTCGGACTTGACACCAACTGATGTGAATTCAGAATCGTTCGAAAGGACGAACCATACCTTTTGAGCCAGGAGTGCTGCATTAGCAGCTGGTTAAGCACCAATTTTGGAGATCACTCACGAGAATAAAGACACAAACGACGAATCCTTCTGTAACAGATGTCACTCCCCAGCGTTTACTATTTGTTGGAGGGGAGGTAACCTTCGTTTGGATGCCTTCGGCTGCACGTTTGGCAGCGGCGGGGCCCTTGAGCAATGCGAGGCCACACTTCGAAAAATGGTAGGAGAATCAGGTATTGTTAAACTGGAGAAATTGGCCAGGGACATACCAGGGCAAGGCGGCGTTCCCGGAAGATATCACATTCATCTTCCCGACCACTTGGATAGGCAAACGGTGGTGTTGTAGGAGGCTCGTCATCCAATGGCCACTTGAGGAGCTGATTAACGAGAGCGGACTTCTCTCGAGCACTTGCAGAGCCAACAACATCACCAGGAAGGGAGTAAATGGTACCAATACACTCGCGGAGTGTTGCGATCCAATGTTTCCGTCCCTCACGAATAGAAGGTTCAAACTGTGAAGTCGGTTGTAAGATAGAAGTAAATGATACGTGAAATAATCATACCATGTCGCGAAAGCTTGTGTGATTGCGGATAAGGGATCTGAGACGCACTGGGACACCATTATATAGCGAGACTCGCAGGCAAAACTGGCGGTCTTGTGGGTCGCTTGAGGATCTTAGTGGGAGAATCATATCGGAGGTGGTGGATGGATCATATAGGTTATAAAATGTTTCGTCGCCTGCGCTAGGCATGAAGAGCTCGTGCATTGCTCCAAACATCTTCCCAACACTCTTGAGTTCCTTCACAACAGTCTTGGCTAAACCGGAGGCGGGATCAAGCTCAATGGCAGCTGTCAAATTAGTTGGGATCGTGGATGCTACTGAGCTTGGGTGTAAGGCAAAGTCGGACGATGCTGAATCCAGGGCAGTGGCAGGCAGGAGAAGAGATTCAAGGGAACCCGGACCATCACATTCGAGTTCGCTCTCACCTGTTTCATCGTCTTCATCGTCTAACAGGATTGGAATGGGCGTGGGGGCTTGGGTCTTCTTTCTGCTCCCAGGCTTCGTGCTTGATGCTGGCTTTGATTTAGCAATAGACAATGCACGGTTTTTGTCGGTGAGTGCTTGGTTTTCGAGCTGTGTTTTACGAAGCTCCTGTTTCAGGTAAGCATTGTGAACAAAAATTCATTAGGCTTCACGTACTGCCATGAGCTTCTCAACCTGTGAGTGCGATCCCTCTGATGCCGCACCGGATATAGATTGTGGATCTGATGCTGTGGCAGCCGGGGTAGAGACAGAGCGCTGTTTGGGAGCACCGGAAGCGGTAGGAGGGCTGAGAGATAACTGTGGAATCATGAACGCAATGTGCTGGGAGATCCAATGGCCCAATTCACGCACCTTGAACGAATTTATACCACACCAGCGGTGCTGAAAAAAGGGTTATAGCAGCCACGCCCCAAGTCCTTCTTACCATATAAATTTGCATATTAGTTTCACAAGCGCGAGGACTCCAGCAAGGCGCAAGACGGTGGTGGGATTACATGTTATGAACACAGCCAGCACTGGCACAAGCGATGTCCAGATTGTAGCGGTGACTAATACTCAAAAGCCTCCGTACTCGCACTTGACTCTGAGTCTGCCTCTGATCCGAGATCCCAATCTGCCTCATTGAGATCTACACCCAAGTCTGAATCCAAGTCAGGTTCTGATGCGTCGTCTTGAATGTCACCATCATCAAGGGGTGAGTCCCAACCAAGAAATCGCTCAGGAAAGAGTGTCCGCGTCCGAAGGAACATATCCGTATCAACCACGTCAACTAAGTGATAGTGATCGTCATTGGTATTGAAGGTTGGCGCTAAGAGAACACCCCGAATGATTGAACGAGCCGGGATGAATTTTGAAGTTATTCCAAGGCGCAGGCGAATGAGTTCCAAATCCACATCCCTTTGCGAGGGAGGGATACAGGTATATGGTTGTATCAGTGCAAGTGGGAGCACTTGATCGCCCACCTGATACGTAAAGACGAAGAGGAGCCGCATGAAAGCAGGGCCACCATTTGCATCGTGGGTCAGCACGCTATCGTAGCGTGGACGATTGAAGAACCTAGGTGAGCAACGCAGCCTGGTGACGTCCATTCGCCAATCAACTGTTCCCTCAAAATAAACTTTGAGGTAACGATATTCCGTGACCTAGCGCCGAGTGGAGGTCAGCATCAGGAATTATTCAGCATGTCCACTCACCATGTCGCGTGGATCAACAACGATTGTTTTATTACCAGGGCGCTGAATTCCGAGGTGACTGTATTCATTGTTGAGGTACCTCGAGAGCTTCCGAGAAAAACCTGGGAATGTCGGGTGAAAAGGGTTGAATTCGCAGTCAGAATCAATGGTTTTGATATTCCGTGCTGGCTGCTTTGCTCCTAGGTTCACCTGGCCAAAGTTACCCAATTCACCACTGTCGTCATTGCCATGGTCCTCGTGGTCCCCATCATACTCATCCCCATCAGGGTGGTGGTGCACGCCTTCTGCAGAACGGTCTTGACCACTGCCGCGTTCATGCAGGGACTCTTCTAGGTAATTAATACGCTCCCGAATAAGCTTCGACGCAACAGCGTGCTGATCGATGTTTGCGAGCTATAAACATTAGTGAGATATGGCATCGGTTCTTAAGGAAGCATACGTACCTGGACTTCAATGTTCCGGAAGTTGGTGCGATCATGGTAATACCCCTTGAAGATGTGATGGATTTTTTCGTTGGTCATTGTGTTGTAATTCCCGAGAACACCCTTATCCATGATATCGTCAAACATATGAGAATGGATGTGTGCCTTGGGAAAGTTCGTATTGATGCCTGGCTTTCCATCTGCTTTTGGTTCGAATTCGTCGACATACGCTTCAAGGGAGTCCGAGAACCTCACGAGCTCCCGGCGGCCTGCATTAGTTGTCTGGGTGGTGTGAACGTGGAGCGCAGCATAGCTATCAAGGTTGATATAGCTTCGGAGGACCTTCAGGAGCGAGTATATTTCAGGGTTGTTTTCTTCATCAACGAGGCTTTGCGTGACAAAGAGCAACTGCTGTGAGCAGCGGTTTAATTGAGGCCCGAGGGTGATTTACGTGAACTCAACGATTCACCTTCAAGATATCTTCAAACTTTCTTGCATCCGAGAAATCCACTCCCATGACCTGGTCAAAATGCTTGAGAGAGGACCATGACGGCATGAGAGACATTCTAAGCCAGATATATCAATGAGGGACGGCTTGGGCAGGTTGTACTCACTGAGTGTCGAGACGCCCTGCGGCGCTAGCACCAAGAGCCACGATGTGGGCCTTCAGCCATGGCCAGATATGCCGACCACCAAGCCCTGAGAGATAGTTATGCATTCTATCAAATGAAAGGGAGTGGAATGGGCTCGAGTAATTTACATCCCAAAATGCATTCTGTTAACGAACCAATCCGGGCCAGCAATGAGTAACTCGTCATTCAACAATAGGAATTACATTACCCGAACATTCCTGAGCCCTTGTTTCTTGAGAACCTCTTCGGCGGCTGGTCCAGGGAGCTTCGCGGCAGCTCTCAATGTTGCGCGAGTGCCTTTTGCAGTTCGGCGTTTGTATCGGACTCGAAGGTTAGACAGCTGGTCACCCGGTACAAAGCATATGGGGCAGGGGAAAAGGCTCCTTAACCCCCGGATCAATGCCATCACAGATCTGTGGAATGTTGCATGTCAATTGTAATGACATGATCAGGCGATTAACTCACTGCTCCTCATAATCGGCAGAAAGAATCATCACCCATGGAAACAAGTGTAGGATGTTGTCAGCTGTGTCAGGGAAATTGAATTTGAAGTGGTAACCCGTGAAAGACTTATCGCGGATTGTGGAAAGGAGAATACGAAAGGTTTCGTGCCATATTACACGCTTGAAATTGACGTAGGCCTTCTTTTTCTTCTGTGATTTGTCTTCTTTTAACTTGCAGCCACGATCCGTCAGGTTGTTGGACGATGAAGAAGCAACAAATTGCACTCACAATGGGAATGAATCCAACAACGCGACTCCCCCCAAGACCGGTGCCGTTCCGCAGATGAGATGGGAGATTCAACAGCTGCGCGATTATGGGGTATCCTTTCTGTGACCCAAACGTCGAGAGCTTCGTTTTGTCAGCATACAATAGGATTGCGAGCGGTTTGCCACCCGGTGGTAATTTACTCTGGTTTTTGTCAGAAACTAGGAGGCAAGCGGGTGGGGGCGGACCTGGACTTTCCAAAACCTATCCCCTGTCCATGGTTCATGAACGAATCGGACGAACTCATTCCCATCAAACTTTTCGAGGATTTCCGCATCCCAGGTGCATTGTGATGCGAGAAAGGGATCCGATAGGATGTCAGTTACCCATCCCCAGAGCGGTCGATGTGTGAACGGGAAGCTAAATTCCTCGTCTTCATATTTGACCTTGACGTTTTCCGTTGTCCACTATCACATATAGTCAATAATTCAGAGGTACACCTACAACATGAAGCTATTAATAAGACCCTACAGGTGAAATAAAAGTATCGGCGGATTCCCAGAGTTTCCGAAGCTCACGATGCGTCTTCACATGGAAAGCGGGCTGTTTAGCGATGAGGGTATGAACAACGCGCAACAGGTCATCCGTCTCCAATTGTGAAAGGCCAAACTTGAGGATGAGCTCATAGAGCTCAAAGGCCTCCTTTGACTCGAATGGGGCCCAGGGTGGCAAGGACAGGGTGTTGAGATATTCCGTTGGTGTTGGGGATGGTTTAGATGGTTCGTATTCGTCAAATTTATCTATGCGTTGGAGCTTCTCCGCAGGACGGCCACTATTTGGGTGGTAGGTTGTGCGGAATGAGTCGACTTCGATGCCAGGGTCGGCCGCGGGTTCGTTTGGTGGCGGTGGGACATCCTGCATCGAGCGATCTGGGTCGAACTCTTTGGTGGGCGTGAGACGATCGCACCAAGGTGAGAGAAGGACGCACCTTGTTCAAACATAACATCCCTTGGCACATCTGGTGGTGTGGGCGGTCGTGATATCGACGTTGACGTTGATGGGACTGAGAAATGACCCGATCAGGGGATTAGTGTTGATTTGCATTCAGCGGCACAACCCACCTGGACCACTGTTGAAAGATTCCATATACAGCTTTGCAAAAGCGTGGTCTTGAGCTTTCCGACCATGCTTCAAACGACAACTCCGTTGGTGTGGGGCAAATCCCTGGGGCTTGAGGTGGCGACCACAAGTTTCACACTCGCGCAGCGATGTTGAGGCCGGACCAGCTCGACGTGTGATGTTTGTAGTATTAGAGGCTTTGGGCATTGTGGGAGGAAAATAACGACAGGGAGTGTAAAGTGAGGGACGGTGGGCAGCAACAATGTGGGCGTGATGGATGTTGATAACGAGGGCAGGTTGAGACCAAATCGGGACGATAAGATAAAGGAAATCCCAGGGGTGCCAACCCGGTTGTGACCCACATGGCAAGTGCCGACGGGGCACAGTGGCTGTTGCTTGGTTGGGACCTGGCAACAACCCGCCATAACAAAGTCACGTCCAAGTCACACAAAAGGGTCGGTCACGACCCGATTTAGAAATTTGCGACATGATAAGAAATTACTTGACCGATCAAAAAAAGTGGTAAGGCCATTGCCCAACATGTGCAAATCATATTCTAGGAAAATCGTCTTGGCACATGGAAGCCCATCCAATTCCCCAATAGCTTGAATTCATTACAACAGAGTATAAGATCAAGATGGAGAAAAATCTATATTGTACTTGAAATTCCCCTGACAAGATATACAAGCGGTGATAGTCCTGAGTTACGCAGAATCCAAGATGATCAAAAGTACTCCCAAAAATTCCTGGCCGCATCCAATACCGACCAAAATAGGATAAACTCCATTCAACGTCGCCGGAGCACCGCTGAGAATCGTTTCCGGATCTTATTTGTGATGAGCTCGGGATGGGTGGTCCCTCCACTGGCGTTAATATCCAACGAGGTGGTTGGTGGGCAGCGAGCAGGCCCTGCCACAATATTGCAATCGTTTTCATGGCCGGTGGTCTCATTATCATTGTCTAGGCCCCCCACGACTGGACATGGCGGCCGTTGGAACGACGGTTTCCGTAGGGACAGTCGGGAACGCGGTTTATATATTGCCCGAGCTTCTGGGGGTTCGAGCAAGGAATAGATTTGCCGATTCGATTCCGATAGTAGGTCAGCTTTCGGGGTTGGGATAGGTCGCAAAGGAGGGATGGTGTAATCAATATCGAAGTTAGTGAATAAATCCAGTGCGTAGTCCGGGATGGATACGTCAATATCTGGTACCACAGACTC